>PVKA01028161.1:0-29687 GCA_004027165.1 Ctenomys sociabilis
GAAAGAAAGAAAGAAAGAAAGAAAGAAAGAAAGGAAGGAAGGAAGGAAGGAAGGAAGGAAGGAAGGAAGGAAGGAAGGAAGGAAGGAAGGAAGGAAATTATTGCCCCAATGTTAAAAAATAAGCTAAATAATTTGTGAGGTAGAGTCTAATATGAAGAATAGCTGAGCCAGGTGCAGAAATACCTATCTCTAATCCTAGCACTAAAGAGGCTGAAGCAAAAAAAAAAAAAAAACAAAAAACACAGCTTTGAGGCTTGGGCAACTTAGTGAAGCTCTGTCTCAAAATAAAAGTCAATAGACAGGAGGAGTGCCATAAGTTAAAGGCCAGCCTGAATTAAATAGTAAGACCCTGCCTCAAAACAAATAAGCAAACAAAAAAGGGCCAAGGGTAGAGTTTAGTTGTACAGTTTGGTCCCTCTGACTGAAAAAAAAGGAAAGAAAATTAAGAAAGAGAAAAAAGGAAAGAAGGGCTGGGGAGATAGCTCAGTAGAACAAGCGCTTACCTGGCAAGCGCAAGGGCCTGAGTTCAATCCCTGGTTCTTCAAAAAGAAAAAAGAAATTGCCTATTCCTGGATAGGTAGAACAAATATAGTCAAAATGTCCATACATCCAAAATTGATAAACGGATTTAACACAATCCCAATCAAAATACCAGCAGTATCCCTTACATACTAGAGAAAACAATTTCAATGATAGTATGAGACCTATCTAAAAAGTAAAAATTAAAATAATAGATGGCTGGGAATATAGCTCAGTGCAAATGCCTTTGGTTAAATTCCCAGTACAAAAAAAAAAAAAAAAAAAAAAAAAAAAAAAAAAAAGGAAAAGAATAAAGAAGTGCTTGCCTAGCAAGCACAGGGTCCTGAGTTCAATCCCCCCCCCCCAAAAAAAAAAAAGAGAACAAACTACCCCCACTAATCTTATTAAACCCAACTGTACACCAGCTCAGCATACATTTCCTCTCCTTTGACCCTGGTGTCATCTTTCTATTACCCCCATTTTGCTGGTGACAACACAAAAGCTCAGAGAGATGAAACCCACCCAAGACCACACTCATGAGAAGTTTAAGAGGTGAATTCAATTCTGAAGATTTCTGGCTCTCCTAGTTTTTGCCTTCTGCAAATTATGAAAACTAGATAAGGATATGACAGCATGTATACTAGTATAAAACATTCTCATTGAAATAATTTCTAGGGCTGGCCAGATAGCTCAGCAGATTAAAGCACATGCTTAGGCAGACACAGGGACCAGGGTTCAATGCCTGGCATGTTCTGCTGGCCCTGCCCCTGGGCACACTGAGACAGCAACTGAGACTGGGTTTTGGTGCAGGCCAGTATTACCAGTGCTTGGGAGGCTGAAAACAGGAGGATCACTACAGTCCAATCTCTGTCTACAGTGAGACCCTGTAGACCCTGTATTAAATACATTAAAATAATAATAATGAATAAAATAATTTCTGAGTTTAGGGGAGATAGCTCAGCCACATAAGTGCCTGCCTGGTAAGTGCACAGTCCTGAGTTTAACACCCAGTACCAAAACTAATTAATTTCTATTTATTTGGTACAGGGTCTTGTTATGCATCTCAGACTCTTAGTGATCCACCTGTCTCAGCCTCTCCAGTGCTGGGATTACAGATGTGGACCACCACACCCAATTTCTGTGGCCTGCCCAGCTCACCTGGGGTTCTGGGGCTAGCATGGCATGTCATACCAGGAAATGAACCTAGGTCCTTACACTTGCCAGGCAGGTGCTTAGACCACTGAGGTGTATCCCCAGCCAAATAAAATAATTTGTGAAAAATTCTATATGAATTGGACCCCAATCTATCAATGCCGCTGGCCTTCCAGTCAAGTCTCCTCTAAGAATTACCTTAGAAACTCTGTGTCTTATCTAAATTTCAGAACAAGAACAAGTCCTACTGGGTTTTTTTGTTTGTTTTGGTTTTGGTTTTAGTTTTGTCTTTTTTTTTTTTTTTTTTTTTTTTTTTTTTTTTTTTTTTTTTTTTTTTTTTTTTTTTTTTTTTTTTTTTTTTTTTTTTTTTTTTTTTTTTTTTTTTTTTTTTTTTTTTTTTTGAGACAGGGGCTTACTATGCAGTTCAGGCTGGCCTTGAGCTCACTTTGTAGCCCAACTGGTCTCAAACTTGCAATGATACTCCTGCCTCAGCCTCCCAGTGCTGGGATTACAGGCATGCTCCACCATGCCCAGCTCTGTTTTTCTGTAAGATCAACACATGAGTGAGATTATGTGATATTTGTCTTTCTGTGGCTGGTGTATTTAATTTAACCTAGTATCTTCTAGCTGCATCCATATTATTGCAAATGACAGCATTCCATTCTTCTTATGACCAAACACAGTAATTGTGCCTAATGTCAATAGTGCAAATATCTCTTCAACATAGGGATTTCAATTGTTTTGTATAGTGGATTGGATCAGATGGTGTATCAGTCACTGTTTTACCAGAGAAACACACATAACCAAAGACACACAAATATATAAGAATTTATAAGATTGGCTTACAATGGTCATCCACGGAGTTGGATGACGAAGTATGCAGAGGGTGTCTGCATCCTGGAGATCCAAAGGACTCAGTCCAAGGTCTGAAGTCTGCTGCAATGTCCTGTGAAAGTTCGCATCAGGAGGCTGATGGGTCTGCAATGGAAAGTTGAAGAGTCTACGCAAGAGTGTTAAAAGGTCTGTGCTGGAGGTGAAGAGTCTGTGCTGGAAGCCAGAAGGTGCTGTCCAAGGTGAAGGTGGAGAGCGGAGCTCCTCCACAGAAGCAGAAGCAGATCATCGCACCTCCTCATGCCTCCCATACACCATCCAGCAAGGAGCTGCTCTGGGGTGTGGGATTGCTGAGCTCATTTAGCCAAGCTTCTCTTAATGTTTTTTTAAAGCTTCTCTTCCTTAAACTTCTCAAGTTGACACAGTCAATCAACCATCACATATAGTAATGCTATTTTTAACATTTTGAAGAAACTTTTCACTGGTTTGCATAATGGATGTACTAAATTGCAGGCCTACCCACACTATGCGATCATTTTCTTCCCTCTACACCCTCAGCTGCACTTACAGTTTGCCTTTTTCATAGTAGACATTCTAACTGGTAAGAGGCAATATCTCCTGTTTTTTGGGTCTGCATTTCCTTTATGACTGGGGATGCTGAGCATTTTTTCATACACTTCTTGAACATTTGTATGCTTTCTTTTGAGAAATATCTCTACAGATCTAATGCCTAACCTTTTAGTAGGGTTGTTTTCTTTCTATTGAATTGTTTGTGTTCCTTATATATTTTGAATACAAATGCTTAGTCAGATATTCAGTTTGCTCCCATTCTCCCATTTGACAGAAAGCATCTGGCGTTCTGTTGTTTCCTTTGCTATGCAGAAACATTTTATTTTGATACAATCCCATTGGTCTGTTTTTTTAATTTTATTTTTGGTATAGGGAATCAAACTCAAGATCTTATGCTTGCTAGTCAGGCGCTGTGCTGCTGAGCTATATCCCTGACCCCATTGGTCTGTTTTTGCTTTTCTTACCTTTGCTTCTGAGGTTACATATAAAAAAATAATTACCTAGCCAAATCTCTTAGACTTTTTCCTTTATGTTTTCTTCTAACATTTTCATAGAGGGTCTGGAGTGTAGCTTAGTGACACAAGCATCTGACTGGTTAGCACAAGGTCCTGAGTTTGATTCCTGATACCCAAACCGAAAAAACAGTATTCAGAAGGCTGAGGCAGGAGGATTGTTGTGAGGTGAGGCCAGCCTGGGCTACAAAGTGAGTGCAAGGCCAGCCTTAACTGCATAGCCAGACTCAGACCCTATCTCAAAAAAGAAAAAAAAAAAAACAAAAAAACACCTGTTTTATAGTGTGATGTTTTCTGCTTTGTTCTTTTTTTTTTTTTTCGGGGGGGGGGCGGTCCTGGAATTGAACTCATGACTTTGTGCTTGCCAGGCAGGAGCTGTGCCGCTCAGCTACATTCCTGCCCCCCTGCTTTGTTCTTTTTGCTTTAGGTTACTTTGGCCATTTTAGGTATTTTGCGATTCAATACACATTTTAGAATGTGAAGAATGTCACTGGGATTTTGATAAGGATTGCACTGACTATAGATCACTTTGGGTAAGTATGGAAATTTTTTCTTTTGTAGTGTAATGTATTTTAGTAGCAAACTTACAAGAACAGCACAGAAAGACAATGCCCAAAACGTGTACTAGCATATAAGACAATCCAGTTAGAAAAATATAGTGACTGGATGGAATCCACTGTGTGATAAAAATGCTGTCAATAAGAAATTTACTTCTTTTTAAAAAATCCAAATGCTGGCATTTTCCAGAAAAATTCAACAGATTTTTATTTATAATTAGTATCAAGTTGAAGTGCTGAAACTTGTTCACTGAAATATTTTTGACTTGTATTAATGCTTTATGAAGATAAAAATTCACACACAAATGAAGATGGAAAAATTGCCAAGACCTGATTTCTGTCCCCAATTTTCCACTTGCAATAATGTACTTAGGTACCTTTTGGCCCCATGGGAAAAAATGATATGGATTATTCAAGCTCATGAACACAGAATATTTTCCCATTCATTTGTATCTTTAATTTCTTTCAGCAGTTGTTTTTGCTTTTTATGGTATTGAGGATTGAAACCAGGACCTTCAAACAGAGCTACATCCCCAGCCCTTTTTATTGTTTATCTTTTTTAAATGTTTTTAAAAATCTTTCATGTATTTATTTATTTTTTTTTCTTTTTTTTTCCTTTTTTTTTTTTTTTTTTTTTTTTTTTTTTTTTTTTTTTTTTTTTTTTTTTTTTTTTTTTTTGCGGAACCGGGGATTGAACTCAGGCCCTCGCGCTTGCCAGGGAAGCGCTTATTCCACTGAGCCATCTCCCCAGCCCTCATGTATTTATTTATTTGGCACAGGGTCTCACTACACAGTTCAGACTCATGCTGATCCTCCTGTCTCGGCTTCCCCAGTGTGCACCACCATGCCCAGGAACCTGGGGCCAGCACGGCATGCAGTACCAGGGGTGCAACCCAAGTCTCTGTTCTTGCTAGGTGGGCGCGTAGACCCCCAAGCTAGTTCCCTGGCACTTATTTTTATCTTGAGACAGAGTTTCAAAAACTTAATATCATATTGCCTCAGTCTCACCAGTGGCTAGGATTATAAATTTATGCCATCACATCTGGTAAATAGGATGATTTTATTAACTTATTTTTCAGGTAGCTTGCTACTGGTATATGGCAATGTTTTCATTCTTGGTGTTATTTTGTATCTTACAACTTTATTGAATGCATGAGATCTAACATTTTTTGGAGTAGTTATCAGCCTGGCCTTGAGCTTACTTTGTAGACTAGGCTGGTCTTAAACTGGCTATAATTCTCCTGCCTACGCCTCCAGAGTGCTGGGGTTACAGGGGTGTGCCATCATGCCTAGCTAGTCTTTTCTATGTATTAGATCGTGTTGGTGCAAACAGGAACAATCTGACCACTGCCTTTTTTGGATGCATTTTACTTCTTTGGATGCATTTTACTTCTTTGGATGCATTTTACTTCTTTCTCTTGTCTAGTTGCTCTTATAAGGATTTTTGTTCATTTGTTTCTGTCTTTTTGAGACAGGGTCTCACTATACAGTCCATGTTGGCCTTGAACTCACTTTGAGGCCCAGGCTGGCCTCTGACTCACAGTGACCCTCCTGTCTCAGTCTCCTCAATGCTGAGTTTATAGGCATGTACCACCATGCCTGACCTAAAAAGCACATTTTTCATATTCACAGTTGAGAAAATTGAGGTTCAGAAAATCAGTGGTGTGTAACCCCAACTACTCAGGATGATGAAGCCAAAGAATTACAAGTTTGAGACCAATTTAGTGAGAATTGTCTCAAGATAAAATAAACACAGATGAAGGGTGGGGGATGTAGCTTAGCAATAGAGCATTTACCTAGTATGTGCAAGGCCCTAGGTTCAATCCCCAGCATCACACACACATATAACAACAACAATAAACGGAGTTGCAGGGGATGGGAACACAAGGCCCTGCATTTAATTCCTAGTACCACAAATCAAATAAAGCAAAACAGGGCTGGGGACGTAGCTCAGCCAGACAGCACCTGTCTGCCAAACATAAGGCCCTGAGTTCAATTCCCAGTACCAAAAATACACAAATAAACACAAAATAAAAGCTATACATGGTGGCACCCATCTGTCATCCAGCACTTAGGAGGCTGAGGCTGAGGCAGGCAGACTGAGTGCCAGGCCAGCCTAGGTAACACAGCAAGTTCCAAGCTACGTGGACTATAGACCAGTCTCAAAAAACCGAACCAAAAACAAGGAATTAATTAAATTAAAAAGAAAATAACAGGTGGATATGGTGGAACATGCCTATAATGCCAGCACCCAGGAGGCTGAGGCAGGAGGATTGTGGCAAGTTTGAGGCAAGCCTGGGCTACAGAGTGAGTGAGTTCAAGGGCAGCCTGAATGGTACAGTAAGACTCTATCTTAAAAAAGAAAAAAAAAAAAAAAAAAGCAGCAGCAGAAGAAAGGGGACAATATTAAATGTTGGCAAGAATGTGAAGAAAGAAATCTCTACTGCCAATAGCACTGTAAAATAGTACAGCCATTTTGGAAAATAGTTTGACAATTTCTTTAAAACTAAAAATAGATTTATCATGTAACCCAGAAATTCCACTTCTATGCGTCTACCCACAAAAACTAGATTCACAAAAGGCAAGTCGATAGAGATACAAAGTGGATCAGCGTTTATTGGGGGTAGGAACCTGGGACACAGATAGGTGTGGGAATTAACTATAAACAGTCATGAAAAGATTAGTAAGATTGAAAATTTCTCTTTTCCAGTACTGGAGATTAAATACTGAACTATGTCCCTAGGTTTTTTTTTCTATTCTAAAACAGGGCCTTTGCTAAATTGTTTGACCTGTGCTGAAAATTGTGTTCCCCCTGCTTCATCCTCAAAAAGTGTTGTGATTACAGGTATAAGACAATAGCAGGAACATTTTTTTTTACTACATAGCCTTTTCTAATACTGCATTTTTTTTCTGTACTTAGGACAGGGTCTACAGGGTCTCACTATGTAGATCAGACTCATAGCGATCCTCCTGTTTTCAACCTCCCAAGCCTGGGATTACAAGCACACACCACCATGCCCAGTCTCAGTGCACCCGAGGGTCAAGGCCAGGATGGCACACCGGGATTGAACCACAGCTGCTGAGTTCTGCCTAAGCAGGTGCTTTAGTCCGCTGAGCTATTAGGCCAGCCCTCTAATACTGTATTTTAATAATGAAATAATGTATCAGAGACCAATGTTAAGAATTTGAAAATAGAATTTTTTTTTTAACATGTTAGGGATCAAATCCAGGGCTGGGCCTTGCATGTGCCAGGCAAGTGTTCTACCATTGACCTATAACTTCTCCCCTCCTGGGGGTTGAAACCAGAGCCTTATACCTGCTAAACTCTGTCGAAGCTGGGTGGAGAGGCTCATGCCTATAATCCCAGTACCTAGGAGACTGAGGTAGGAGTCAGCCTGAACTACACTCAAGACCTTGTCTCAAAAGACAAAACAAGGGCCAACGAAATAGCTGAGCAGACTAAAGTGCCTGCTTAGGCAAACTTAGGTAAAGCACACCACATACCATGCCAGCCCCGCCCCAGGGCAGGCTGAGCCTGCCAGAGTCTGGGCATGGTGGTGCAGGCCTGTGATCCCGATGCTGGGGAGGGTGAAAATCAGGAGGATCACAAGTCTGAACTGTATTAGTGAGACCCTGTAACAACCAAATACATTTAAAAAAAATACATAACAAAAAAACTTGCCCTTTGTCAGTGAGTTACATTCCCAAGTTTTTAACAACCTAACTACTTGGTTTTTGTTTTTGGTATCAGAATCAAACTGAAGACCTTGCACTTGAGTAGCTGGAATTACAGGTATGTGTCACCACACCCAGCTTCATTTTCTCTTTTCCTTTCTTTCTATCCTTCTTTCTTCCCTCCTTTCTTTTTCTTTCTTTATTCCCTCTTTCTTTGAGACAAAGTTTCACTGGCCATGAACTTATGATCCTCCTGCCTCTGTCTCCCAAAGTGATATGTACTACCTGCCTGGCCGCAGCTTTCTTTCTTTCTTTTTATTTATTTATGTTTGCAGAACCTGGAATTGAACTCAGGCCCTTGCACTTGCCAGGGAAGCGCTTATTCTACTGAGCCATCTCCCTAGCCCCTGCAGCTTTCTTTTCTTTTCTTTTCTTTTCTTTTCTTTTCTTTTTTTGTTCTTATTTTCTTAATAGTGTCCTTTTTTTTTTAAATCAAAGTGAAGCTCATGCAATATAAAATTAGCCATGTGAAGTGAACAATTCATTACTGCTATATTTCTAGAAGGTTTTTTTTTTTAATGGCTCAGGATGTCTTCAGGGCATTTTTAGTATGGTTTGTGGATCAAACCCCGTCACCCTGAGCCTGACTGCTCTGTTTAAGCAGTCACTTAAACAACTGTGCTAATGGGCGGGGCCCCTTCATTACTGCTATATTTTTGTCTTTTTGAGACAGGGTCTCACTATGCAGTTCAGGCTGGCCTCAAGCTCACTTTGTAGCTCAGGCTGGTCTCGAACTCACAACAATCCTCCTGCCTCAGCCTCCCAAGTGCTGGGATTACAGGCATGCGCCACCACGCCCGGCGCCTACTGCTATATTTTGATGCACAAAAACATTGAATTTTGATAGTTGGTCTTAACTATTCTTTCTTTTATGAAAGACACTTTTGGTATCTGTGGAGGACCACCTGGGCAATTCTCCCTGAAAGAAGAGCAGTTGTCTCCATTTTGGCTGTGCCTGACCCTGTTGCCATGTATTGATAGGTACAGAGCTGGCTAGAATTTTTCCTCATCCCTTCAGCTGGGTTTAAGCAATGCATATTGATCTAGCCGAGGCGCTGGTGGTAGCCTTTGCTTTGAAGACAGCACTTGTATTTCCCTGATAACACACACCTGCTGCTGTTTTCTTTGTTTGTTTGTTAGGTTTTTTTTTTTTTTTTTTTTTTTGGAACTAGGGCTTGATTGGACTCAGGTCCTTGTGCTTGCCAGGGAAGCACTTATCCCACTGAGCCATCTCCCCGGCCCACCCGCTGCTGTTTAGCCAGTGCTCCATACTGTCAGCTGCAATGATCCTTGAGGTAGAGGCTATGACTTTGTGGGGCTTGAAAGATTACACATCAGACCCCAAAAACATTAGATACTATCTCAATAGTATAATGCGAATTACTTTTGCTGCATATCCTCTACATGTCCCAGAGGTGAATGCAGGCTTCCTACCTAGCCTAGCTCACAGTACTCATCGACTTCCTGCAGTTCTCAGTTGATCATCCTCAAGTCACTCCTACTTCATGACTGAATAAAACCCGGATTTGGCCCTAGGTCGAGGCCTTTGCCCCAGATAGCCATCGCCGTAGCTGGACTTAGGGCTCCTTGACTCCCCATAACTATAAATATGCCTTTAGTGTTTTTATTCTCATGGTGGGTTGCACTACAAGTGGTAGATTGGGATTAGCTTGATGGGATTCCAACAATTTATCTGTGAGATTACATATAAAAACTTCCTGGACCGATATAAAGACCAGGAAGGGCTCCCTGCAGGTATCATAGGTAAGAAACCTTTGCCTAACTCAAGGTTTTGAAGATGTTCTTAGTTATCTTCTCAAAGTATCATACTCTGGCTTTTCTCTTTAGGTTTTTAATCCACTTTTTGAGTGATTTTTTTTTTTTTTTGTATATAGTGTGAGATAGGTACCTAAGTTCATGAGTATCTAAGTTCAAAATCTTAGTAGACACAGCCAAAATGTCTTCCCACATATGATTGGCATCACATCAACTTATAGTGCAACCAGCAGAGCCAGCTGTGATCTCAGACTGTACTCTTGGGCAATCTGATAAAGACATGGCATCTCGTGTGGTTCTACTTTAGTCACAGCCTAGGTGCTATCTGTGAAATGATTAACTCAATGTTAACTGTCACCAGTTCAGGATATTTATTACTAAGAAACACAGCTACTAAAAGAAGATGAAATGATATGATATTTGGGATTTAGAAATGGAAAGGAAAGAACACACTGTGACGTTAGTGTCATGCTGATACCAAGCCTAGTAAGGGCAGAACAACAACAAAAATACAGACCAATATCCTTGATGAACACTGACCCCAAAATCTTAAATAAAATACTTGCGAATTAAACTTAGTAACACATTAAAGAGACTATCCAGCTCTTCTGGTTCTCCAGCATGGAGCACGATCAAGATGAGAAGGAGAACCCATGTGGGAACTTCGAATTTGCAAACTCTGCCTTAACCTTTGCATCCGGGAGAGTGGAGACAGATTGACGTGGGCAGCCAAAGTACTGGAGCAGCTCATGGGCAAGACTCCTGTATTTTCTAAGGCTAGATACACTGTCAGGTCCTCTGGCATCAGGAGAAACGAGAAGATCACTGTCCACTGCAGAGTCTGAGAGTTGAAGACAGAAGAAATCCTGGAGAAAAAGGCCTAAAGGTGTAAGAGCATGAATTAAGGAAAAAACTTCTCTGATACTGGAAACTTTGGTTTTGGAATCCAGGAACATATCAGTCTGGGCATCAAATATGGCCCAAGCATTGATATCTACAGCCTGGACTTCTGTGTGGTGCTGCGTAGGCCAGGTTTCAGCATCGCAGGCAGGAAGCACAGGATGGGCTGCATTAGGGCCAAACACAGAATCAGCAAAGAGGAGCCATGTGCTGGTTCCAGCAGAAGTATGATGGGATCATCCTTCCTAGCACATAAATTCCTGTCTCTGGTCAGAAGGCCAATAAAATGTATTAGTTGAAAAGAGAGAGAGACAGAGAGAGAGAGAGAGACAGAGACAGAGAGAGAGAGAGAGAGACAGACAGAGACAGAGACAGAGACAGAGAGAGAGAGATTATACAGTGCCAGCCAAATAGCTCAGAAGATTAAAGTGCCTGCAAGCAGGCCCAGGGGCCCAGGGTTCAATCCCCAGGCCTGCAGTGCCGGCCCTGCCCCCAGGGGGCACACTGAGATGGCAATTGAGACTGAGCGAGCTGGCGCACACCTGTAATCCCAGCTCTTGGGAGGCTGTAAGCAGAAGGATCACTATGAGCCCGATCTAGTAGTGAGACACTGAATACCCTATAGATCCTTCCCTAAAATACAAAAAATAAAATAAAATAAAAAGACTATCCAAGCCTGTCATCCCAGCACATAGGAGGTTGAGGCCAGAGGATCATTGTGAGTTTGAGGCTACAAAGTGGCCATAAGGCCAACCTGAACTGCATAGGAAGACCCTGTCACAAACAGACAAACAAAAGAAACCGTACAGCGTGATCAAGCAGGTTCCACTCCAAGCATATAAGGATAGTTCAATACATGTAAGTCAATAAATGCAATGCAGCTTATAAATAGGATTAAGGATAAAAATCACATGATCATCTCAATAGGTACAGAAAAATCCTTTAATAAAGTTAACATCCCTTTATGATAAAAATCCTGGTGCCAGAGAGACAGCTCAGAGGCATAAGCACCTACCTGGAAAGTACAAGGACTTGAGTTCAATCCCTAGTTCCATGTACCATGCATTCTTGAGCCCGGATGTAGGCACCCATCATGCAGCTGATTCAGGAGCAGAACATCTTGCCAGTGTGACACAAAGGGTTCGCCTGCAAGGCTGCAGCAGGAAGAAGTGGAACACAGTGGCCAGACCCAAGCCACACCCTCCTGCAGGAGTCTGAACTTCCTAGATCTGGACCTGGTGCTAAGGTAATAACTCTATCTAAGCTCTACACCGAAGGTCAAAAGTCAGTGGTATACAAAATGACAGAGAAGAAACAAAAAGCAGTCTCAGGCCCCAAGTCCACCCAGTACAAATACAGAAGACACTAGCATAGAGGAAATTGGAGATCACACACCTGAAATCTCTGAAATAATAGTGTTGGAAGTAAGCAAACAACTGCTGAAAGGTATAGAAGAGATCACATCAGAAATAATTTATGAAGTAAAAAATTTAGTGATAATCATAATCAAAGAAGTACTAAGTTCTTCTAAAGAATACACTGATAAAAAAATAGAGCAGAATATAAAAATGATGGTATCCCTGAATAAGCAATATAAGAAAGAAATAGAATGTATGAAACAGATCCAAAGTGATATACAGGAAATTAAAACCTCAATCACAAGCTGGCAAATCCATTTGAGTGAAAATGAAAATAGACTTTCTGACCTTAGAGACACCATTGCAGCTAGTGAAAAAGTAAGGAAAGATCTCTTAAAAACAACTAGGATGCAGGAAAAAATAATTCAACACCTGCAAGACAATGCAAAGATGAACAATGTGAGACTAAAGGCATCAATGAGAAGGAAGGCGTCAATACAAATGATATAAGAAGAATATGGGCAGAAGTAATAGCAGAAAACTTCCCAAATATGAGGCAACAATCTGACATTCAGTAACTGAAGCATATAGAGAACTCCAAATAACATCAACCCAATTAAAACCACTCCCAGATATATAATAATCAAGATCCCAGAAATTCAGCACAGGAACAGTATACTAAAAGCCACTAAAGAAAAGAAACAGATCACATTTAAAGGAAAACCCATCAGCCTAATGGCAGATTTCTCTTCACAAACCATCAAGGCAAGAAGAGCATGGAGCAAAGTACTTCAAGTCTTGCAAGAAAACAAATTCCAGCCCAGACTGATATACCCTGAAAAACTCTCTTTCAAGTATAATGGAGAAGTAAAATACTTCCAAGACAAAGAACAACCAAAGAATTTCATGATGGCAAAGCCAAGCCTACACAGACTACTAAATGATGTTCTAGAGAGGGAGAAAAATGATCACAACCCTATGAACGAGAATGGAAAGAACCCACCAAATAGGGCAAACAAACACAGGAGAATAAGAGGTATGCAATAGTAGTCTTTCAGTTATTCTTTTGTGTGCAGCAGCAAAATATTTCCATCAGCACTCTCTACAAATGGACTTCTCTTGCACCCTATGGGTCAAGATTCCATATGGGTCTACAGGGGGGATTTCAAGGAAATAGCTGTAGCTCAGTCCCACAAGTGACACCTGGCCACCAGTAAGTGTCATGGTCATTATCCGTGTTCACAACACACTAGAATTTTGTATGATATCCTATCCCCAAACTGTCAGAAGTGATGGTCATTTATTTGTCATTCCAGCATTTATCTTATATTTTATTCTTAGTATTTCTTTACCACCATGAAAACTTTTTCTTAGTTCAATTGTTTGAAGCATTTAATTTTTAATTAATTAGTATTTAATATTCTGAATATTGCTTAATCTTAATTTTTGTTTTAAGATTTATACTATATCTTTGAATTACAATTTATCTAAAAGACATCATATGATATCTTCTTGTAGTATTAGAAACTTCATAAAGTATATTTCCATTTTCTGTTGACTTTATATTACTTCTTCTCTGTCTTTTATACACACACACACACACACACACACACACACACATATGAAAAACTATATATTCATGCATAACCCGACATAAGATTGATACTGTTTCATAGAAACCTTCAATGACCTTTTAAATAAGGGTTCATCTAATATATTTTATAGGAAATATACTAATTCTATTATATGATCTAACAAACAGCCATTATTGATTTCTTTTGTCTTTGTTTTATAGTACCCATTGAACTCAGGGCCTTCACACTGAGTTATTTAACCTTTTTTAAATTTTGAGACAGGGTCTAAATCACTTAAGTTCTCCAGACTGGGCTTTTTTTTTTTTTTTTGTACCAGGGATCGAACTCAGGACCTTATGCTTGCCAAGCAGGCACTTATGCCACTGAGCTATATCCCCAGCCCTTAATATATTTTATATAGTTCTATATAACTATCACTTTGAGAGCTCTTTATTGTTCATCCAGGAGCATACTGCAACTTCTCTTACCTTTTGAATTATGCTCTTTGTTATTTCCTCTATGATACATCTGGAGGTATTAAAATATTTCGTTTGTATAACTAGAAAATACTTTATTTTTAGTTTTCAAAGGTATGTTTACTAAATATAAAATTCAAAGAGGATAGATTTTTTTTTTTCTTTCAGTCCTTTAATTAATCTAGTTTCTACACACTTGGTCCTTTTTTCCCCCTTTCTAATGTGGAATAAGATGCTATTTAATTTTGTTGTCCCATAGATAATATTTTTATGTATCACTTTACTCATTTTTTTCCTTATAATAAGTTTTTGACAATTTCATTTTTGTGTATCTTGGTATGATTTTATTTAAATTTCTTTGTGAAAAAGGTTCATTTTTCTTGGAAATGTGGTATTATAAATTGAACTAAATTCAGAAATTTTAAATATTTAAATATTTATTGCCTACTCCTTTCTACTTTGAGAATTCTAATTATATGAATATAAGTTTCTTGGTTTTGACACAGTAAACTATTATGGCTGATCTGTAAATTCTTTCTTCATTTTTATTTTAGACAATTTTTATTGTTATATTCATTTATGTTTGCAAATAACTTGTTTTCAATTTGCAATGTATTAAAACAATTAAAACAATTAACATCAATGCTTACTTTCAATAAACTTTAATTTTTTCTAATCAAAAAAAAAAAGAAAAATGTGAATTACTATAGCTACAGGAACACAGTACAGAGGTTTTTCAAAAACTCAAAGTAGAAGTATGATATGATCTGGGGGTATAATTCCTAAGTATATACTCAAGGGAACCAGTATACATGAGAGATATCTGCATACCCATGTTTGTTACAAAACTGTTCGTGGAACTGGTGAGATAGCTGAATGCACCAAAGCGCCTGCTTAAGCAAGCTTAGGCAAATGCAGGGACCGCAGTTCGATCCTGGCACCGCCCGCCACTCCAGCCCCGCCTCCAGGACAGGCTGAGCCGGCCAGAGTCCAGTCATAGTGGCACATACCTGTGATTCCAGCACGGGGAAGGCTGACAGCAGGAGGGTTACCATGAGTCCAAGCTACAGAGCGAGACCCTGCAACAACCAAAAACAAAATTATTTGCAATAGCTAAGCTTATAGAATCAACCCAGATGCTCATCAACAGATGAATGGATGAAGGAAATATGATATTTATATCTATGTCTATTATAAAATATACACAACAAGGTATTTTTCAGCCATAACAGGAAAATGGATGGTATTAGAGGTCATCGTGTTAAGCAAAGTAAGTCAGACACTTATACTTTCTTTCATACGTGGAAATCTACAATTAAAACAAAAAGATAGCTCCAAGTAATTCCATCAAGTTAGAGGGGCTGCTTGTTATGGACAACTGAGTTAACATAGAGATACTATAGGCAGTCAGAAGGGGAAGCTCCTCAGAATAAGTCAGCATGCAAGGGGAGATATCTTGCAACTGTTAGAGAGACTGTGAGCCAGACCTCAAAACAAAAGATCAAACAAATGCAGACCTCCCTAAAGATAAACATTGAGGATTGATATTCTAAATAGGTTTCTATCACTTTGAGAAAGCCCAAAAAAGTCACTAATCCAAGCCCCTACAGGAAAGCCCCTGTTAGATAGATAGATAGATAGATAGATAGATAGATAGATAGACAGACAGACAGATAGATGATATAGATATAGTTGTTGTTGTTTTGCTTTTTGGGCAGGAACCAAGAATTGAACTCAGACCCTTGCGCTTGCCACAGAAGCACTTATTCCACTGAGCCCCTGGCCCCCCATTATATATTCTTGCCCACTTGCTACGTAAACGGCTTTCCTATTTGGTCCTGGATTTAATCAATTTTATCTGAGAAATTGTGCTTATAATCTTATTGGTTGACCATTGTTCCACCTCATGCCCACCTAGCAAGTTCCCATGTTTTTCACCTTAGAGCCATCTCAACTCATGGTTTTGCTCTATAAAATCCCTAGAAAAGATAAGAGTTCTTGGCAATCCACTCAGGTCCCCTTCTGTCCTCTCTCAGGCAGGAGCTTTTTTCCCCCTCAATAAATATATTCTGCTCTTAACCTCCACTGTTCCAAAAGTTCTTCAGTTTTAGAGAACAGAAACTCATGCTAGCTACCTTTCAGGCTGGGAGTTTCATTCCCCTGTATCACTTGGAAAGTGTAAGGAGGCTGGGGAAGGAGGAAAGAAAAAAGAAGAGACGATAGTGAAGGCTGATATAATCAAAACATGATAAGCTAAATGCGGTTGCGTACACCTGTAATTTTAGCTCTCAAGAGGCTGAGGCAGGAAGATCAATGTGGGTTTGGA
Organism: Ctenomys sociabilis; assembly: GCA_004027165.1. Classification (NCBI taxonomy): domain Eukaryota; kingdom Metazoa; phylum Chordata; class Mammalia; order Rodentia; family Ctenomyidae; genus Ctenomys; species Ctenomys sociabilis. The sequence goes on from PVKA01028161.1 coordinate 16,287, forward strand.
GCCAGCCTGGGCTACATAGTTTCAAAAAAAAAAGCATAATATACTTGTGTAACTATGGAATGTCACAGTGGACTCCATCAATATGTAAGTCAATATGCAACAGTAGTTACAATTAAAAGGAGAAAAATTAAGTTGTGGAGGATGATGCAGAACTGAAAATGTAACCCTGCCTATCTCTAAAAGAACAAAAGAATGTAGTATATAATCTGTGTACTGAGAGATGTTAACAAAATAATATTTGGGACTTACTTCAAAATAAGCCATCAGGGCTGGAGAGATAGCTCAGTGGTCTAAGCGCCTGCCTGGCAAATACAAGGACCTGGGTTCAATCCCTGTACCACATGCTGAGTTGGTCTCTGGCTGAGCCTGTAATCACATGCCTGTAATCCCAGTACTGAAGCTAAAACAGGAGGATCACTTCAAATCTGAACTGCATAGAGAGACCCTGTACCAAATAAATAATGTGTGTGCGCGCGTGCGTGCGTGCGTGCGTGCGTGCACCTGGAGGCAGGGCTGACCAAGCATGTGGTGCTGGGGATGGACCCATGGTCCCTGGGCTTGCCTAAGCATGTGTTTTGGACTGCTGAGCTATCTCGCGGTCCCAAATAAATAAATAAATATTTAAAAAATAAGCCATCAGTGAAAGAAGTGGGTGAAAACTATTGTCAATGAGCTGATACTCGAAACTGGGAGAAATGTAAATTCACACACAAAGAAAATTCACTATACCATTTTTTTTCTTTTAATATATCTCTGAAATTTTTCATCATAGGGCATGAGTTCAATCCCCATTTCTGCCTAAAAAAAAAAAAAAGAGAACGAGAGAGAAAGGAAAAGAAATTTTTCATCATAATGTTTTTTGGATTTTAGGGATTGCTTGTAGATTGAACCCAGGGCCTTGTGCATAATAACCTTGTATTCTACCACTGAGCTACATCCCTAGCCATTAAGTTTTTTCAAATCATATAATCTTTATGGTGCTACCTAATTCATTTTGTGTACAGATATCCACGTACAAATCCTTGAAAGAGAGTCAAATTTAGCTAGACCAACTCTCCAGTTCTCACGAGAGAACTAGTTGGACTAGCTAAATTTGAGTCCCATTGCTACTGGTTACTATCTGATCTCATTAGTCACTTAATTCCCCTGGAACACAGTTAGCGCATCTTTTACTGCACACTTGAGCCTGTCCTGTCAGTGTTTCTAACTTTGTCCTCACAACCCCAACAGGCAAGGAGTCACTATCCCCCGTCCTGCTGCACAGAGGCAGAAGCAGACTGAACTCAGGTGCCTGGATGAGCAGACCTTGTAGACCCTACCCCACGGCATCCAAATCTGATGGGCCTCAAGGACTGACCACTCTGCCACCTCAAAAGAAGTTTCTCTGAATCAAAGGTGAGTTCTCAAATTCGGAGAAGTGTTGCTGTCTGACACCTTCCCAACTTGCGTAATGTGACCTAGGGGTTTGTGGCTTGATTTTGTCTTTGGCCAAGGATTTTGTAGGTACAACTTTTACCTTTTCTTTACACATGAAATTTCTATCTTAGGACAGACATCTCCAGGGGAAATGCTAGGTAAAAAAAAATGACTCTGGCCTGCAGTTTGTAGAGTTGGACCAGTGGGTTTTTTTCTGGAAGGAAAATTTAAATTTGAAAACCAGTGAATGGAAGATAAAGGACAAGAAGAAGCTCTGGGTGCTGTTTATGATCCAAGGGGCTTTTTGTTCTGGTTTGCTTTTTGGTTTTCTTGGTGCTAGGAATTGCTAAGGGAGTTCTCGGGCTCTACAGTTGCCCCTCTTCTGCGTCGTCCTCCAAAACATCGCTAAGTGTGCTTTCTAACTATTTATGTTAATCAGCTTTCCATTACTATAACAAATACTTGAGATAATAAAATTATAAGGAGAAAAAAATTATTTTGGGTCCTGGTTTTAGAGGTTCCGGGCCACGGTGGGTTGGCTTCATTTCTTTTGGGCCTGTGGCAAGGCAGCAGCCCGTCATAGCAGGAGTGTGCCGAGGAACAAAATCACCTACCTCGTGACCAGGGAGCAAAAGGGAGGCAGAGGAGGTAGCCACGATCTCACAGTCCCCTTCAAGGGGATGTTCCTTCCCCTACTCTAAGAACCTAAAGGCCTCCCACCAGCCCTGCCCTAGGAGTGTCTCCCTGGAGACCTAGCCTTTCACCTATGCCTTTGTGTGGTACTATGCATTTATTTATTTTTGGCAACAGAAATTGAACTCAGGACCTCATGCTTGAAAGGTAGGTGCTGTGCCTCTGAGATATATCTCCTGCCTTTCTGGAGCATTTAAAAGAAATTCAAAGTAGTGAACTATTTATTTTTATGGCTTTTTGGTTAATATATATATATATATATATATATATATATATATATATATATTTTTTTTTTTTTTAATGTATTTGATACAAGATCTTACTATGCAGCTCAGACTTATAGTGATCCTCCTGTTTCAGCCTCCCCAGTACTGGGATCACAGATATGTACCGCCACACCCAGACTTGTTAGTCTGCTCCATGCACCCGGGGCAGGATGGGCACAGCATGTGGTACCAGGGATCAAACCCGGGATCAAACTCGGGTTCTTGCACTTACCTAGTCCTTGAGCTATCTCCATGCCCCTTAGGACTGGTTTGTGCTACTTCTACATTCAATTCAGAACTAAAACTAAAGGGTACAGAAGAGCCCAACTTTTTTTCTTATGTGACTTCAAGAAGAGACAGTTATGAAATGGTGAAAGAGACAGTCAGGAGATATAATCTTAAGAATGTTTTTGCATTCTCTGTGAACTTTGGTGAGTCATCTAATTCTCTTGAACCTTTTTTTTTTTTTTTCCTTTTTAAAATATAAAAGTGGGAATCAGCTGGGTAGGATGACACATGCCTGCAATCCCAGCATTCAGTAGGCTGAGGCAGGAGGATTGCTGCTAGTTCAACATCAGCCTCAGTTACAGACCAGTTACAGACCTTAGTGGTAGTCAGAGTGTCTCCTACCGCACTGAGGGCTTGTGAGGACAAGTGAGCCACTGCATGCAGTGGACACTAGATGTGTGCTCTTGTGTTTTTCTTTCACAGTTTATAAGACAGACTTTCATTTAGATTTTTCTTGAGCAACTTCAATTATTACGGGTGCTAGAGGGCATATAGGGATGGATAAGACTGGCTCTTCCCCCTTGAATTTGTGGCTTGAAAAGTGAAGATTGATTGATTGATTGATTTACTCATTTATTTATTTATTTTTGCAGAACTGTGGATTGAACTCAGGCCCTTGTGCTTGCCAGGGAAGCACTTATTCCCCTGAGCCATCTCCCCAGCCCCAAAGTGAAGATATTTTACCAGATTAAATAGTTCCACCTCCTGCATTTAGGTGTTTACAAAAAGATATTGTATCCCAATTCCCAGCTATCAGCAGCCGGGGGACCAAGAAGCATACATAGCAAATACTCAGTAATAGAGAGGAGACTGGAGCCTTCTTAGAAGAGATACTGGGAAGAGATAAAATGGCAAAGGATTTTAGAAATATCATGCTGGAGGGAAGAGGGGTAGACAGGGAGAGAAATAACAGGGTGAAGACCTCAGTAAGCCGTCCGCCACATCCTGACTAGAAAGTATTAAACCCTTCCTAAGGGAACAACTGAGAGAAGGGAGAAGTGGGAAGCAGCAGGCTCAGTTAGGGGCCCTGCTAGGCGGGTGTCCCTCCTGTGGGGTGTAACTCAGAGACAGAGTGAGAAGGGCCACAGAACGAAACTCATGATATAAAATCCATTCTGGGAACACACATATACACTTATGTTTTCATCTTACTCAATTGCTAACTCCACCTCTGTTGAAAGTAAAGTCAGTTAAAAAACAACAACAACAACAAAAAAAAAAAAAAACTATAAATTGGGCCAGAGAGATAGTTCAGGGGACTAAGCCCCTGCTTAAGCAAGCACAGGAACCAGGTTTCAATCCCAGCACCACGTGCTGCACTGGCCCTGCCCATGGGTGCACTGAGCTGGCCACCAAGACCAGGCATGGTGGTGCATGCCTGTAATCCAGCTCCAAGAAGGCTGAAAATAGGAGAATCACTGAGTCCAAGCTGTGTAGTAAGACCCTGTACCAAATACATTAAAAAAAAAAAACCTATACATTTCAGAAATGCAAAGCAAATAAAACCTCCTTAAGAATCTGTACTTAACGGCCAGGGAGATGGCTCATTGGAAGTGGAATAAGCTCTTCCCTGGTGAGCACAAGGGCCTGAGTTCAATCCCCAGTTCTGCAAAAAAAAAAAAAAAAGGAATCTGTACTTAGGTGATGGTGGCTGAATTAAGAGTCCTACTAATACAAGAGAATGAAACTTATGAATGTTTTGTTACATATTTGTCTATTCCTTTATCTCTCCAGCCATCCATCTCATTTTTTTTATAAGTTTCAGAGAAGTGGCAGAATTTACCTCTACACACTTCAGCATGACTATCATTAACTAGCATTCAGTATTAATTTTTGGTTATGTTAGTGATGTAAGGGAATGAAATTCCCAACCAGAAAGATACCTGGGCTGAGTTTGTTCATATTCTCCAAAACTGAAGAACAAATTTTAGGAACAGTGGAGGTTAAGAGCAGAATATACCACTGATGAGATAGCTCAGTGGACTAAGAGCCTGCTTAATACTACAAGCTCAGGGACCCAGGTCTGTTCCCCACACCACATTCCACACCAGCACCACGTGGTGCATCGCCCCGCCCCCAGGGTGTGCTGAACCAGCCAAGGAAACTGGGGGGGTGGCACACACCTGTAATTCCAGCCCTGGGGAGGCTAAAAACAGGAGGATCACTAAGAATCTGAGCTGTATAGTGAGACCCAATACCAAATACATTTTTTTTAAAAAGCAGGAATATATTTGTTGGGGGAAAGAAAGCTCCTGTCTGACAGAGGGAAAGAAGAGGGACCTGAGTGTGTTGCCCCCAAATCTGTCTTTTCCAGAGGGATTTTTATAGAGCAAAACCATGAGGTGAGGCGAGGCTAAGGTGGAGAACATGGGAACTGCACATGAGGTGGGACAAAACTATGGTTAACCAATAAGACTACAAGCACAATTGCCTAGGTAAAACTGATTAAATCCAGGACCAAATGGGAAAGCGAGTCATGTAGCAAGCAGACATGAATACAGAACTGGGTCTGTTCCTGAAGAAGACTGGGTTAGTGACTCTTCCTGGCTTTCTCAAGGTGATAGAGACCTCTTTAGAATACCAATCCCTGATGTCTATCCTTAGGGAGGTCTGTATTTGTTTGATCTTTTGTCTTGAGGTCTGGCCCACCGCAGGGGGGTCTCATCTCTCAAAGTTGCAGTCATCTTTCTTCCCCATTGTCTCCTGGAGGGTCTAGCCCTGTCTCATTGCCTATAAGATTTTTATCTAACTTAGCTGCTTGCAGCATTAGATAAAATTTATAGGGGGCCATTGGTTTGGATAAACCAAAACAAAGTTTCAACAAACTAAATCAAAATGGAGTTAATACTGCAAGGCACCAGGCTGAAACCATGTCGTTTAAAAAAATCAAGAGATCTGGGCATCATGACACATGTCTGTATTCCCAACACTTGGAGGCTGAGGCAGGAGAATCACTGAGTTTGAGTCCAGGCTGAGTTTGGGGCCAGCCTGGACTCCATAAGTAAGTTCAAGGCCAACCTGCACTACATAGGGAGACCTGTCTCAAACAAAACGAAACAAATCAGATTATCCAGCATGAGAAGAAAGTGCCCTCTGATTTAATCTTTACAAGCACAGTAACTTTGAAATGACCAAACCGCTTTTTGTTCTTGTTTCTGCTTCCTTCAGTCCTCTGTCTGTTAAGCCAAGCTACTCTGTTCACCTCATCAGAACATTCCTTCTGTTTTATGGAATGAAGTGCAGACTGATTTTAGAAATTGAAAATAGAAGGCAGTTAACAAGTTTAGATTTGTAGAAATTTTTGTCTCTTGAAAGTTTCTTCTTAGTTTTTTGAGATTAAATTGATATACAGTATGGACAATTTTGCATACAGCCTTATGGTCCAAACAAGATGATGATGAGGAGGAGGAGGAGGAAGAAGAAGAAAAGGAAGAAGAGGAAGAGAAGGAGAAGGAGGAAGAAGAGGATTTTTGGTCTTCTTGAGACAGGTTTTACTATGCAGTTCAGGCTGGCTTTGAACGCTCACAGCCTAGGTTGGCCTCAAACTTGAAACAAACCTCTTGCCTCTGTCTCCCAAGTCCTGAGATTACTGGCAAGCACCACCCCCCCCCCGCTTCAAAATACAATATTGAAAGAACATTTTTATTTTTATTTGCTATGGGATCTTGCTATGCAGTTCAAACTCATAGTGATCCTCCAGTCTCAGCCTCCCCAGCACTAGGATTACAGGTGTGCACTGCCTTGCCTGGTTCTGGGACTGGCATGGCGTGTAGTACCAGTATCGAACTCTAATCCTTTGTGTTTGCCAGGCAGATGCTTAGATAGCCAAGCTATCTCCCCAGCCCTGAACATTTTTCAATACTCCTAAAAATTCCCCAAATTCTTCCTGTCAATTCCTTCCCTCTAGAGGCAGCCATTATTGTAAACTATGCAGTTCAAGCTGGCCTTGAACTTACTTATGGACTCCAGGCTGGCCTCAAACTCAGCCTGGCCTCAAACTCAGTGATCCTCCTGCCTCGGTCTCCAAGTACTGTGAATACATGGTTTCCTTTGGTAGTGCAGGTTGGCCTTGAGCTCATTGTATAGCATAGACTGGTCTAGAACTTGGGGTGATCCTCCTGTGAGTGCTAAGTGTAACATATGCAAGCAGCAGGGACCACCAGGCTTGCATTAAGGCATGGAATTCATTGTGCCTGAACCATCTGCCCTGAACAAAGAGAAGGGTGTCGCTTTTATAGGGATAGAAAGAAGGGAGGGACGTTAGGCGGGAAGGTCCCAATGAACAACTGGAGATAACGTTTTCTGGAAATCTTGCATCTCAGTGGGCTGAGTCCCTTGAAGTGCCTGATGTAAGGAATGTCTCCAGATGTCCCCAGAACCTGCAAAATTCCTTGTCCTATCTTATCTCCTTCTCTATGCTTGCGGGTGACAGCCTCCGGTGCCAAGCTGAGTTCCTTGCTGAGAGGTGGCTCCCTGCAGACCGTAATGCTTCTGCTGGCCACCAGGTTGGGGTGGAAGAGTTAGGTCCAGTTGAGACTTACGCTGAGGTTACAAGCAGGTACCACCACACTCAGCTCATTATTGTAATTCTTCACCACTGATTAGGTTTAATGTGTTCTGGAACATTATACAAATAGACTCATACAGTATATAATCTTTTTTTTTTTTTTTTCTGTACTGGGGATCAAACTCGTGACTTCAAGCTTGGTAGATAGCGCTATGCAGTTGAGCTATATCTCTGGCTGCAGTGTGTACTCTTCTTTCTTTTTTTAAAATGCAAATTCTTTATTACAGGAATATATAAAATGAATGTGACAGCAAATGTTCACAAGCAAACTATATGAATTGGGAAGATAGCTTAGTGGTCTAAGAGCCTGCTGGCAAGTGCAAAGACTGGGTTTGATACCCGGTACCGCATGTTCTGCCAGCCTCAGAACCCCAGCTGTGTCGTGTCAGCCACTGAGCTTGGTGGTATAATCCCAGCACTGGGGAGGCTGAGACAGGAGGATCACTTAGAGTCAGATCTACATAGTGAGATCCTGTATCAAATAAATGAATAAATAAATAAATGATTAATTTTTAAATTTAAAAAGGGGGCTGGGGAGATAGCTCAGCAGCATAAACATCTGCCTTACAAGCACAAGGTCCTAGTTTGATTCCCAGTACTGAACAAAAAATTTAAAAAGGGCCAGGGAGATAGCTCAGTGGCATAAGTGCCTGCTTGGCAAATATAAGTTTGATCTCTAGTATGGAACAAAAATTTTTAAAAGACCTTAGCAAACTATACATTCTGACTGGTATCAGTTCAGATTTGAGGGGAAGGGCTTCTTTTTAAAATGAGAGAAATTCAGCAGCTTCACTATGTCCAGTGTGTAACTTTTTTTCTAGACAACTATGTTTATTTATTGATTTTTTAATAAAACAATCCAACACACTGAAATGCAAATAAAAACAACACTGAGATACCATCTCACTCCAGAAAGAATGGCTATCATAAGGAAATCAACCAACAACAAATGTTGGAGAGGTTGTGGGGAAAAGGGAACCCTTCTCCACTGCTGGTGGGAATGCAGACTGGTAAAACCATTGTGGAGATCAGTGTGGAGACTCCTCAAAAGAGTAGGACTAGAAATCCCATTCAAGCCAGCTATCCCCCTACTGGGAATTTTCCCAGAGGAACTGAAAACATTGCATCATAGTGATATATATGTATCTATGTTTATAGCAGCACAATGTGTGATAGCAAAATCTTGGAAAAAACCAAGATGTCCATCACATGAGGAATGGTTAAAAAAGATGTGGTATTTCTATATAATGGAATATTACTCAACTCTTAAGAATGATAAGCTTGACTAATATATAGTCTCCCTAGTATAAGAAGCAAAAAGCAGAAATACAAATGGAAACGTACAACAACAACCAAAATCAATTGAGTCTGATAAGGCAAAGTGAATGGCATATGCTGCAGGATACTAATCAGCTTTTCTTCTAGATGGTTAACAATCAAAATTGGAGAAATAGAAGAGCCACAAGGCCAGCCAACATTTTGGCCCTAGCCTTTCAAGGTCAGCGAAGACTCAGGACATTGGAGAACCTGTACTGCAACATCATGAACCTCAGTTGAGCCCCAAATTTTCTGAACAAGGAGATTATAGAGCCACAGAGGAAAGAGACTGATGATATATAGTGTGCCTGGGGAGAGTCACATGGAGAGAAAACTTTCTCTCAGGCTCTCATAGAGAACAAACCAGTCAAGCATTGGCCATGACTCATCCACATGGATGACACAAAGGATCTACAGAATAAGGTACAGGACTACAAGATAAACCCTGAAGGGTCTTCACTGACCTCATAAGAAACATAAAGTACATGTGTTGGTATATAAGTCTTGCTCTATCTAGGTCTTAACCATCCAGCAGAAAAATATAAAAATGAAGTATACACCACAGGGCCATAATAATAAGTTGAGCTATACATGGCTATGATTGACAACTTCTTCAGATAACTCACTATTGTTGTGGACTGCTGGACTGTGTTGGATTGTGTTGTTGAGTTCAGGCACCTAAATTAGTTGAATAACAATGGAGTGCCCATCTTTGACATGTGTAGACAAAGGAAGGGGTATAGAAATTAAGAATCATGAGGTGTGTGTATGGACAGTACAGTTGGGATAGATAACGCCATGCTTCTACATAATTCTATGAGAGGCAAGATTTGCACTAATGGTGGTTGGACAGGATATTATGTCGGCTTCTAGTACTATGGACAACCAAGAAAGTATTAATTATTGAATCTTTGATGTAATTCAGGTATAAAAAATAAGATACACGAACAGCTACACTCTCTTAATTTACTGATAAGAGACATACGGTATAATAATGTCTGTAAGTATAATATCATGTATGCACCTTCTATGATACCAAAACATTATGAAAACAGTTTTCAATATATTAATCTATCAAATCCATCTTGTCAAGGTATCTTAAAACTGTCTCATTGATATTTGTACTATAATAAAACAAAAATAAAAATAAAAAAACAATCCAACACAGTTCAGCAGTCCACAACAGAAGTGGGTTATCCACAGAAGTTGTTGACTTGAGCTATTCATAGCTCAGTATTAATAGGGCTTTACTTTATATACCTCCTTTTTTATACTTTTCTGCTGGATGGTTAAGACCAAGATAAAGCAAGACCTATATAACAAGAAATGTAACTTTTGTATCAGATAAGGTCAGTCAAGTCCCTTCAGGGTTTATCCTGTAACCCTGTACCGCACTTTGTAGATCCTTTGTCAGTGTCAGCCATGTGGATGAGTCATGGCCACTGCTTTACCAAGCTGCTCTCTGTGGAAGCCTGAGAGAATGTTTTCTCTCCATGTGACTCTCCTTAGGCACACTATACATCATTAATCGTACTCTTCTGTGGCCACATAATCTCTTTGATCAGAAAATTTGGGGCTCAACTGAGTTACATGATGTTACAGTATAAGTTCTCCTATGTCCTGAGTCTTCACTGACCTTGAAAGGCTAGGGCCAAAATGTTGGCTGACCTTGCAGCCTTTCTTTTTCTCCAATTTTTGATCTGCAAACTTAGGTTGTTAATCTTCCAGAAAAGGATTTTTGGTCTTTTTGAGACAGATTTTACTATGCAGTTCAGGCTGGCTTTGAACGCTCACAGCCTAGGTTGGCCTCAAACTTGAAACAATCCTTTTGCCTCAGTCTCCCAAGTCCTGAGATTACTGGCAAGCACCACCAACCCCCGCTTCAAAATACAATATTGAAAGAACATTTGTATTTTTATTTTTATTTGCTATGGGATCTTGCTATGCAGTTCAGACTCATAGTGATCCTCCAGTCTCAGCCTCCCCAGCACTAGGATTACAGGTGTGCACTGCCTTGCCTGGTTCTGGGGCTGGCATGGCATGTAGTACCAGGATCGAACTCTAATCCTTTGCGTTTGCCTGTCAATTCCTTTCCTGTAGAGGCAGCCATTATTGTAAACTATGCAGTTCAAGGCTGGCCTTGAACTTACTTACTTATAAGCTTATTATTACCCTGCAGTATATGCAGCTCAGTTTATCCACATTATTTGTTTAAATATCAGACATCATAGGCATAACATGAAACAGGTATTTTCCATCAAGTATTGAGATATTAAACTCTAAGTCCTTACAAAATATGAAGAAAAAAAATTTTAAAAATTGGAATTAATACGTATATTTACATAGATATTTGTATATCTATCCATACACAGCATTGTAGCAGGACTGTCTTGTGACATATTTTGGTCTTATTTTTCATTTATTACCCTTTAAAATTTTTTATTTGAAAGACAATATAGTAATAGTTGATATGTCATGACAAGAAGTATATATTTAAAAGATCAGAATGACAGGCATTTCAAGCGTGATCCTTCTGTTACACTTTGCTAAGTTCCGTGCTGTTGCTTGGTTCACCAGTATCAGCATACATAGTCTGGGTGAGAATCCTACCACTTAACTGCTAGTTTCAAAAATCTGCTGATGTTTCTCAGGATCATTGTCTTACCCACCTAGTGTGTATAAATGAATGTTTTTCCCTCTGTCATGTTTCTCAGCTTTTCTCCTTGTCCTCTCCTCATTGTCCAATCCTCAAGTTCCCACTTTCCTTTTAATTGTGTTATACTTTTCTATTTGTAATTCCTCTTTTGAGTTATACTAGGGAGACTATACAATATTTGTTACACATGTGGGTCTGGTTTATTGTGCTTATAAGTATATCTTCAATTGCCATCCACTTAAATATGAAGGCTTCAAGTTTATCATTCTTTATAGCTGAGTAATGCTCCACATAAAAATACTACCTCTTGGGCCGAGGAGATGGATCAGTGGAATAAGCACAAGAGCCTGAGTTCAATCCCCAGTTCTGCCAAAAAGCAAACAAACAAACAAAAAAGATATCTTTCTCAACCACTCGTCATGTGATGGGCATCTTGGTTGTGTACAAGATTTGGCTATCACAAATTGTGCTGCTATAAACATAGGTACACATATTTCCCTATGATATGACATTTTCAGTTGCTCTGGGATAATTCCCAGTAGGGGAATAGCTGGCTTGAATGGGATTTCCAGTCCTAGTTTTTTAAGGAGTCTCCACACCATTTTCCATAATATTTGCACCAGTCTACATTCCCACCAGTGGAGAAGGGTTCCCTTTTCCCCACAACCTCTCCAACATTTGTTGTTGGTTGATTTGTTTATAATAGCCATTCTTTCTGAGGTGAGATGGTATCTCAATGCTGTTTTAATTTGCATTTCACAGATGGCTAGTGATGTGGAGCATTTATTCATTTCTTTAATTTCATCCTCTGAGAGTGTGTGTTCATCTCGGATGCCCATTTCTGGATTGGGTTTTTAAATTTAGGGGCCCTAATGTATTTTAGTTCTTTACAAATTCTAGAGAGCAGACCTTTGTCTGAGTGCTTATGAGTTAGGATTTTTTCAAAATTTGTGGGTTTTAATTTCACTTTGTTGGTAATTTCTTTTGATGTGCAAAAACTTCTCAATAAGAGGGGGTCCTGGTTGTTAATTCTTTCAACTATTACCCATGCAATTTGATTTTTGTTCATGAACTCTTTGGCCACCCCTACATCTCCATGAGTTTCTCCTACTTTCTCTTCCAGGAGATTTAGTGTTTCTGTTTTAATGTTTAGATCTTTAATCCATTCTGACTTTAGCTTAGTGCATGGTGATAGACTTGGGCCAAGTTTTAGTTTTCGGCATGTGGAGAGCCAGTTTTTCCAGCACCATTTGTTAAAGAGGCTGTCTTTCTTCCAGTAAGCAAGTGGTTGAATGTGTTCATAGAGGCCTCTGCATCTATTCCACTGATCCTCAGGTGTATTTTGTTGCCAATACCATGCTGATTTTATCACAGTAGCTTTGTAGTATAATTTCAAGTCAGGAATTATAATTCCTCCTGCCTTGCCTTTGTTGCCCAGGATTGCTTCTGTTATTCTAAGTCTTTCCTGGTTCCAAATAAATTGTAGGAATGATTTCTCTAGGTCATTGAGGTATTTTGTTGGTGGTTTGATAGGGATTGCATTGAATCTGTATGACAATTTTGGGAGCATGGCCATCTTCCCGATGTTGGTTCTTCCTACCCAGGAGCAGGGTATATCTTTCCATTTTCTTAAATCCTCTATGATCTCTTTTTTTCAGAGTACTATAATTCTCCATGAAAAGACCTTTAACTTCTTTAGTTAGATGAATTCCACGATATTTCTTTTTCCCCAGTGCTATTATAAACAGTATTGTTTCTCTAATTTCCCTCTCAGTGTGTGTGTTTTCTGTGTAGAGGAACGCTATTGACTTTTGGGTATTGATTTTGTATCCTGCTATGCTATTGAATTTGTGAATCAATTGTGGAGTTTTTTGGGTCTTCCAAGTAAAGTATCAAATAATGATAATTTAACTTCTTCTTTATCTATTCTTATTCCTTTTATTTCTCCCTCTTCTCTAATGGCTCTAGCTAATGATTCTAGAAATATATTGAATAGGAGGGGTGATAGAGCAGGGCGTGGTGGCGCAGGCCTGTAATCCCAGCACTTGGGAGGCTGAGACAGGAGGATTGTTGTGAGTTCGAGACCAGCCTGAGCTACAAAGTAAGCTTAAGGCCAGCCTGAACTGCATAGTGAGACCCTATCTCATAAAGACAAAAAAAAAAAAAAAAAGTAGGGGTGATAGAGGACATCCTTGTAT
>PVKA01028162.1:0-20209 GCA_004027165.1 Ctenomys sociabilis
CCCCTCCCTCTTTCTTTCTCCTTCAGTGCAGGCCTAAGTTCTAAGAAATACCTCAATAGGAGATTTTGTCGTTTGCAAACCTTGCACAGTGCACTCACACAACTAAGATGGATAGGACTTCATTGAGTATGTATTTAGAAGACCGCTATTGCATATTCATTTCATCACTGATCCAAAATGTTGGTGTAAAGCCTATGCCACTATGTGCATACACACACATATATTGATTCTTTTTTTTCTGGACATCCCTGACTAATAAAATATTTCTTAACACAAAAGTGTAAAAAGTTTTTAATATACTGCACAAAACAATTATACCCCCAATACTTCAACCTGATAATTGATAAGATCATTATAGCCTCTCTATTCACTGTAAGTAGGTCACATACATAGTTCTTTAGACTTACTTTTTAGAATAGGTCCACCTTGCTTGTCCTTCAAACCTCTAGAGAAGGAAATGAAAATATAAACACTTCACCTCTTCAATTCTAATCTCCAACTGTTCAAAAGGTACTTTCTGAGTTGCAGTCAGAGAGACAGGGAATCTCCAGAACAGGAGTCACTAGAACACTAACAACCCCTAGTGGAATTATGAATCAAGGTTATTGAAAAATGCATTATATTCCAGATGTAAGGGTAAAGGGAAAGCATTACCAATTGAGAGAAATGATGCCAGACTTGCTCAGGACTGGAAGACTTGCTGTTCAAAGCTTTTCTACAGGAAGAGAAAAATATCCCTGCTGGGTGTAGGCATTCTCAGCAATCTTCTGTGGTGATCTTCTGTGGTTGTGTCTATGAGATTTCTTTGTATGTTTTTAATGACAAATGATTTCTTAGCAAAGGTCTGGTTCTAATGAGATGCATCATAAAGTAACAAAGCTACAGAGATCAGAGAAAATAGGATGGTAGATAGTGCTGTGTATCATTGACAAGCTATTTTCATATCTCAATTACTTGTAATGATAAGAGACAGACATAATACAACTAATAAAAATCCATCACTAATCCAAAGCTATAATCCTAGCTAATGGGTCAAAGGTCCCTTACTGAAACAAGTGAGGAGTGTTGCCTTTGTGGAGAAGAGTGACAGAATCTTCCTGAGATGATCAGCTTGTCTTTAGGAGGGTAGTACTGGATGATATACTCAGAGGAACAAGTTCTGTTTGTCCCAGAGGGGTGGACAGATGACCAAGAACACCAGTGTGAACTTCAGGTTATAAACCAAATGTTGTTTGACACACCTGTAATGAAGACAAGAGGAGGTGGCAGGGTGAATTGGTGGACAGTGACATAGGGACACAGACAAAACTTTCAGAGACTCAGACTCCTCAGAATGGTTCTAAGTAGACAAGCTCCTGCTGCAGAATGGTCCTACTCACCAATTCACCATTTCTGGGTCTCTCATGATAACTAAGCTTCCATGACCGAGGCCTTTGTTCAGCCCAGATGGCACAGGGTGGGCTATAGACACCTAGGGACAACCACCATGCATTAATGCAGCTGTGATTTCTGGACAGTACACTCCAGCACTGTGATTAGTTCTAGGTGTTTCTAAAACTTCCCAAATGCCTGTCTACCAATCGCTGTGCAAGGTGGCTGTCATGGGCCGAATTGTGCACTCCTCCTCCATACACTGAAATCCTGGCCCCCAAGCACATCTGTACACAGGGATAGTTGGACACAAGGTCCTCAGATAACTCAGTTGAAATGAGGTCATTTTAAAGAAGTCTCTCTATAAAGGAGAAATTTGAGCAAAGGCATAGCACCCACAGAAGGGACGTGATGTGAAGACATGCCGAGAAGATGGTCAACAACAAGGCAAGGACAGAACTTGGGCCAGAACCTACAAAGCAATGAACCCTTCAGACACCTTCAATTGGATTTCAAGCTTCTAAAACTTTGAGAGAATAAGATCCTTGTTGTTTAAGGATTTTATTGTCTGTTGGAGCATTGTTATGATTGTCCTAGCAGATTAGTACAGTAGGGGACTTCAGTTTTATATGTGGATCTTTCAGGTAGGATTTTTAAAAGGTATGCTTTTCATATGCTTCTTTGTTTGCAGTCCCCATACACCACCATCATCAAATACTAACAGTTCCTACCAACACCCCAGCTAATGAGCACAAAGGTGCTAATTCCCAAAGCCTGAAGGAGGGTAGCTACATTTGAAGGGAGAACTGGGATTATATATGCCCCTGACCATATGATTAGCCCATAACAAAGGCTGAGTATAGACAGAAGTCATGTATGCATATTCATGAACATTTAGAAACATTCATGAAAAAATTGTCTCCATATGGAGCCTCAACAGCCCCCATCCCTCAGTCCTCAATCCTCTGCAACTTCCTCCACCATACAAACTCATTCCATCTTAAGGGAAGCTACTGATGCCAAACCCCATGCATGGTTTTTACTACTATCTCTTAGGACCTCTACTGTTGAGCCCTTCCTTGTGACTGGAACTTACCATCATCTCTGATGGTATTCCGTCACAATGAGCCAACTCTCTTCTAGTGTCTCAGCATTATCTTTCTTTATCTCTACTATAGACATTATTCTTCCATTTTTACCTCATAAATACTCTCCCTTGTATTTGTATCAGGCTACATCTGCTAATACATCAATTTATTAAAACTTACACACTAATAGCTCCAAATTTTACATCAAAAGCTCAGCCCTCTTCCCATCGAGTTCAGCTAGGTAGCATACATTCGGCTTTCTAATAAGAAAAAATGTACACCCACTCTGCTCGTATTCCAAGAGAGAGAGCCATTTCTATGGCCCGCTTGTAATTCCTTCCCAGAAGTACCGTTTTACTCTGAAAAGGAAAGCACATTTTTCACTGGCCTCTCTGCCATCAGTACTGAGGATTGAAATCATCCATGGACTAAGTGTAGCTGGTGGGCCTTGCCCCACCCTCTCTTCACCCCTGCTGCAGCTCATCTGAGTCCTGGCTGCCCGTCCTCATCTGAAAGACTGCTGCGAGGACCTGGTGAGCCCTGCCCTGCCCCTCTCGCCCTCACCAGACCTGAGAGTTCATCTGAACCTGGGCCACACAAAGTCACCCAGAAGATTGCCACAGGGACCTGAAACCAGGCACCTGGAACACTGCCACAGGGTCCTGTGGGAGTCTTGAGCCCTGCCCTTCACTAACCCACCATCGAGAGAGCCTTGCAGAACTTCAGCCTGCACCCATCATCACTGGATCCTTCTAGAGCTGTGGCTTGCCCACACCCACCAAAGAGGAAGCCCACACAGCAGGAGCTTTGGTGAGCCTACCCTGCCCTCCCATGCTCCTGAGAGCCTTGTTTATATGCACCCCACTGCCCACCCCTCTAGCAGAGTAACGTAGGAACAGTGAGAGCCTCAAAAAATGACCTCAAATGAACAAATGGCAATCAAAGACCTCTAGCCCACCCATAGACCAAGTGTATTACTCAGCTTTCCTCTCATTGGGACAAAATGCCCAAAACCCACAACCTAAGAAAAAGTTTATTTTGGTTCACAGTTTCTACTGATTCCATTCATGGTCAGCCAGTTCCAAGGCCAGAACACTATGGCAGATGGTGTGCTGGGGTGCAGCTGCTCACATTGCAGAAAGGAGAATCAGCACAGGAAAAGGGCACCAGCAAGAGGCAGATGCTGCCAAGATGTACCCCCAGTGCCCCACCAGGACCCTACCTCCTAACTCCACACACAGCCATGATCACCAGAAGGCCGATCCTCTGATTAGCATTGTGTCCCACTCTCCAGAAGTCCCAAGCTAACAATTATAAACACCTGTCAGAGCACACCTAACCCTTCACAAACTGGCCCTGGTTATCTGTTTAGCCCCAACTGCTATCTCTCCCAACCTAGTGATAGCAGAAAATTTCTTCTTTCTTGGATATTTCTAGATCTTTGATCATATTCTCCCATGCATGGGAAGTCTGTCCCTCATAACCTGTCTCAGCAAGAGGTGCTCACCTTCCTGAGATTGAGCACTTCTTACTTTTAGCTTTCACTAGAGTTGACCCAGCCATTACTTCACCTCATCCCATCTGCATCCTACACATTCCACTACTAATACTTATTCTGTAAGTATTATACTTATAGGAGCGGAAGGGAAGGGGGAGGGGAGGGGGAAGAAGGAAGAAGAAGAAGGAGGAGGAGGAGGAGGAGAAGGAGAAGGAGAAGGAGAAGGAGAAGGAGAAGGAGAAGGAGAAGGAGAAGGAGGAGAAGGAGAACTTGGCTTCTCTGTGACAAAGTGAGCCCCTGCAGAAGGGGCCTCTCATTTGTGAAGTACTTGACCCTGCTCCATTGTGCACATGGGGATTCATTAGTGTCCCTGAAGAGAACTAAACTTAGAAGAGAAAGTACACACATCCATATAGTGCAGCAGAACAGGTTGTCTTGCTAAGGAATAGAAAATGATGCTTACACGTGCCATGTGTTGTTAGGCAATTTTGTCATGATGAGACCATTATAGAATGTGCTTGCTCCAAGCCAGGAGAGGTAGTGTCCCGCCCCCTTAGGTTATACCACTCTGGGTTGTACCCCTGTACAGCATGCTACTGTTACTGTAGGTGACTATAACCTATCCCCCTTCAGGATCTGTGGTTCTTTGAACAGAAAAATGTCCAGAAAGCATCATGGGCATCACTACTGATTCTCCAACCACACAGTCCAACAACTAGAGTATCTCAGAACATCCCTGTTTTATTTAGCCATGTGGAAGTAAACACTGACCTTTTCCCTACCTGACAATGTCTGCATCAACATCAACAAACAGAGCTTGTGAAATAGCATTTACCCTTTCTGCAAAGGGCCCTATTAGAAACAGGGCCCTAGAGCTTCTGGAACAATAGAGAATCTCGAAAAGGAAGAGGTACGTGGATTATGGCTCAGTATTGTAAGGGAAAATTTTCAAACACACCTTCATGGTTCTACAGACAAAAAGCCAGTATTATCCCACTGTTGTAAAGGAAAATTAACATGAGTCAATGTAAAACCCAATTATGACCTAGTCATATTTTCTTTCTCTTTTTTTTTTTTTTCAGAACCGGGGATTGAACTCAGACCCTTGCACTTGCCAGGGAAGCACTTATTCCACTGAGCCATCTCCCCAGCCCTATGACCTAGTCATGTACCACACACCAATGTTTTGGACAACAGTGTGCTGCAAATATGGCAATGGTTTCAAAATTTTACAATGGAGCTGAAAAATCCTACTAATATTTTTACTATACTTTGTTTTATGTATAGATATGGATACATACACAAATACCACTGTGTTATAGCTGCCTACACGACCAGTATCATACTGTGCAGGTGTACGGTGATGGACTATGTCACACAGCCTGAGGGTGCAGTAGACCAGTCCTTGTGACTTGGAGCAAGCACATTTTATGATGTTCTCATGATGATAAAATTGCCTATCAACACATTGCAGAAGGTATTCCCATCATTAAATGATATTGTAAATGACTGAGTCTGAAAATATGTTTTTTGACACTATATTGAAGCACAGACTGGAAGAAGAGAAGAGAGAAATGGGTTTTGGATTGATATAACTATCAGGAAGAGCAATTAGTTATCAAAGATGGATGTCAAAGTTTTGTAGTGATTCACTGTGTCCTCTCACTTGAAGCCTGGACGTTCAAGAAATGTAGGAAGACATTGGGCTGGAAAACAACAAGAGTTGGCCTGAGAAAGACATATGATGCTGGTGGGATTCACACGACAGGTTCATATCCTGATGGTGAACTATTTACTTGTGACATTCTTATCCTGGAAGGATTGGAATAAACAGTAAGTTTTCCTTGAATTTATATTCCCAGAATTTAACCTGCTGGAAAGGGACAGACCTGGGAACACAGGACATAGACTCCAGGGATGAGTCTTAAACTGGAACGCAGAGGACCCCTGTTTGGTTGTTCCTCGCCCCTGTAGTGGTTGGAGTTTGATGGTGTGACTATGGCAGGTGAGAGGGGCCACTGTCTGAAGGCCATACATCCTCACTGCTGTGAACTGTTCTTTGGATTGCATTCCCTCTCCATCACCCACAGAGTTTTACCCAAATCTTACCTAAACTGATGGCCCAGAGTCATTGTGCTGTGAAGTCTCAATGCAAGGGCTATTTCATCTGGTGCTGGGGAAGTGGGCAATAGTGGTGGCTCCTCTCCATGCCCAGGACAGTGGCCCTTCAGCTTGGACCAGAAGAGGAAGTGTTGGTAACCCTGGACAGGAAGCCCTGAGAAGGGATGCAGGATGCAGGAAGCTGGAGATGAAAGGTGTGAGCAACTGAGCACAGCAAATTCAAGTCTCCAGAAATGCCCCCAAACACTTAGGGGTCCTGAAGGAGGACCCTTCACTCCAAACACTGAAGGAGGCCAGGAGTGGCAGGGGGCATTGGAAGTCAGTTACCCTGAGAAACTCTGAGTACACGTTACACTTCTCAGGGCTGGCTACCCTCCTTCCCATCCCGCAGCAATTTCATTCTATGGAGATATTTGATTCTTTGTTTCAAATCACTGAAGGCAACACCAGGCTGTACAAGGGGATTCTCAGCATCACCCAGACCACACTTGGCTATAGGCTTTTCTTTAATCCTGCCTATTTATGAATTTAGGGTAAAAAGTGTGTTTGTGTGTGTGTGTGTGTGTGTGTGTGTGTGTGCGCACGCGCGCACAGGTTATACTAAAAGGGATTGTAAGATAAAAGAGCTATTGTATGGTCTTTTCTGGCAGTTTTATGTAACTAGAAAATAGTTAATTCTTTCTTTTTAGCTAATCCTTAAAATGTTTAAAGCTTTCAATACAACTAACAAAAATTAATGAACAAGTGTAAGGGCAGCACAAACAGTTGGAGTTGTTACCAAGAACATCCTGTACCTATCAGTTTGTGCAGAACAACCAGCTCCCTTGAAATAGCTCATTACAATTGAGAAAGCAACTTTCAGCCCACTATTATTTCTGAAAGACCAACCCTCGAAGTCACTGACTAATTGGGCTAATTGGAAGAGAAAAAGTGTACAGAATGTTCCTTCAACATATACATTAATTTGTTTTTATTTTCAGCTAAGGCTTTCTTAATCTAATTACATTGATTCGTACTTCCCAACAAATGAAAACTCCTGGGCAGGGGAAAGGGAGGAGCATTTTTAAAGGGCAATTCTAAACGAAAATAAAGGTCAAAAGTATTATAAAACCTAAAATAGTATTCTTCTGACAACCTGCTCTAAGATACTACCTTCACTTAAAATTCACTAGAAATACTCTCCAAAAAACTGAAGAACCAAGAACTACGTGTCCTGAGTAAGTGTCAACATGACATAGAGCTTTTGCTTCACTGTGAGGCACTTTCCAGCTGACAAATGGATTGTGCCAAAAACGTTCTTCTGAAGTTCATTTTTCAGAACTTGGGCCAGCACACAACAGGAAATTAACCCTAAAAGCTCTGAGAGTTTTGCTGCAGCCACCCCAGAAGGTTCCAGCTGGAGACACACAATGGAAGTGCCTTCTGAGGTCTTGCTGGCAATCCTTGTTATGCGATCTCCACCTGCATCGTCCCTACCCACTAATTCTCCTGAGTGCCTCAATGCCCACATTTCTCTTCTTTAGAAGGGCCCCAGTTCCACTGGATTAGGAGCCAAGCCTACCCCTCATGTTGACTAATATATCTGCAATGGCCTTCCCCCTAAATAAAATTACATTCTGAATAAGGATGGTACTGATTTCAAAACATGAATTTAGAGGAGTTGCAAGAACCCTTCCATTCCAGAGCACCAGTGTTGCTAAGGACTGATTCTCAGAAGACTTCACCCTGAGCCTGGTGGCTTCTGCACTCTTGCTCTTCTGCCATGGAAACAGAGGCAGGGAGGACAGGACCGAGCTCAGCACCAGCGAGGTGTAAATTCTGCATGTGCATAAGCTGAGAGGCAGACCAGACACAGTCCTGGAGAAGAAACAAGATCCTCTGAAGACACTGGCTCCTACAGCAGGGGTTCTCAAACCCAAAACACATCAGGATCTTCTGGAGACTGTGGCAAAATGCAGTTACCTGGACCATGACCAGAGTTTCCCACTTGGCATGCCCGTAGTAGGCTCCAGAGTTTGCATTTTCACAGAGTTCTCAAGTGAGGCAGGTGTGCCACTGGTCACACTTGAAGAGCCAACACCCTAAAGTATGCAAGAATTAAGAGATTTGATTTTTTGATTCTGAGAAAGTATTTATAAAGGAGACAAATGTCCCTCTTGGGAAATACCTTAACAAGAAGAGAAGGTTATATTGGGTTGAATGTTGGCCACCCCAAGAGACAAGTCACAGATGTTCCCTTACTTGGAAAAGGGCTTTTGAAGGTGGAATTAAGGAGCTCAAAATGAAATCATCCTGGCTTCACTGGCCCTAGGTTTATCAATGCATGTCCTTAGCAAAGACAGGGAAGGTGAAAATGCAGACACAAAGCAGAAGAACATTTGAACACAGCAACAGACTGAAATGGTGGGACCCTTGCCAATGAGCATGAGAAGAAAACAAAGGATCCCCCTGATGTCCTTATAGAAGCAAAGAAGCATAGCCAGAGAGCACCTTGATTGGATCTTATCGGATGGAGAGAAATTCCTACTCCAAGGCACCTAGTTTATAGTAATTTGTTATAGCAGCTCTAAAAAACTAATAGCAGGGTATCTGTTGTAGTTATGACTTGCAAGGGAATGTGTTTAATATAAGACACATAATTGACAAGATTATGTTATAATATTCACCAAAAAGTCAGATACTGAAGAGGACAAATGATCTGTCCACAAGCTAAAGAACAAAAGAATCCAATCAAGGCTTTGTATCCCATGTCAATGTTCCTCACTAGTGCAGCAGAAGGACAAGAGCCCATGGCAATGTCCTCCACAAGTCCAGCTGGAGGCCTAGAGCTCACAATGTTTCATGCAAGTCTGTACCAAGGATCTGCACCAGAAAGGCCCAAGGGCCAACAGTGGATGCTGGAAAGTCTGCACCACTGGGATGAAGGATCTGTGCCAGAAGCCTTAGGGATCTGCACTGGATCCAGGGAGTAACACTCCAGGTGAAGACTAGAGCTTCCCTGAAGAAGCCTTGTTCTCAGTGACAATAAGGACATGAGCTCCTCCTCTGAGAACATCTGAGTTCAAGTTCACATCAAGAAAGCCAGTCAAGGCAAGCAGTAAAATCAGCAGCATACACTCTTCCCCTCCTAATCTCCTTTTGTGCCATTCCAGCAGTGATCCTCAGGTGGACCTGCTGTCCCCAACACCGCACTGGCTCCATTCACCTGAGTATACCCACCCATGCTGACCATTAGTTAATCCACCACAGCATCTTTTGACCAGAAATGAAATGCATTTAAACTAACCCAAAGACAAAGCTTTTTTTCTAAGCTTTCTACAAATTAAATTAATACGAGCCATCCATATGTGTATATAGATATAGATAGATATAGATATAGATAGATAGATAGATAGATAGATAGATAGATAGATAGATAGATAGATAGATAGATAGATTTCTCATCAAAGAATAACATGCTTCAAATAAAGCAATATTCCACTATGTAGAAAAATCTGTGAAATATTCTTAAACAATAAAAATGTCTCCCAGAGAAGTGGTTGTGCCTACTGTATAAATTATGTTCCTAAAATTGTGCATGCAAGCAAGACACTGAGTTACTAAACACACACACTCCCCATGAACACAGGCCCAGGCACGTGCCTGCCTCTCTCTTAAGAGCCGGACAGGGATTCAGGGAAGCTGAAAAGCACATGAAACTCCAACCTCCAGCCTCATGTGCCTACCAAGAGTAACAGTGCTGCAGAGGCCACCACAAACAGGGGGAGACAGCGTGAAATCTCACCTGCTGCTCTCAGCAGTGGGCCTAGGCAGGGACCACAGACAGAGAAGGTGCAAGAACAAGCCTTAAACTCTGAACCAAAGATGTACCTGCCATTGTACAGACCCCTCCAAGCAGTCCAGGCCCAAAGCCATGAAGGCCGCTTGCCTCTTAAGCAGTTGGAGATCTACAGATTTGAAGAACAAGGCACTCACCACCAGGAAGGCCCTGTGCTCATGTTGTGATTTGCTCTCAAAATGAGAATTCAACTTCAGGGGCAGGAAAGGGTGACCCCAAATCCAGCACATTAACCTGATATACAAGTGACTTTAAGTCAACATGGGCAAACCTAAGAAGCCAGCACTTCTGGATCCAGTTCTCCACAGCTTCATGGGCTAGTTCCACTCCTAGATGCTCAGGCAGAGAGAAGGGAATCAGAGTTTCTAGCAAAGTCCATTGCAGGGCCCATTCTTAACTATGAGTTCCAGCATATACTGCAATCCTCCATAGTTGGCCATGGGGTCTTAAGAAGAGAAGAACCAGGGATGGGGAGATAGCAGTATATAATGGTGGTATAAATACCTGCCTGGCAAGCACAAGGACACAGGTTCAATCCCCAGTACTGCTTGCCATTCTGGCTACCAAAACTGAGCATGGTGGCATATGCGTGTAATCCCAGCACTGGGGAGGCTGAGACAGGAGGATCAGTATGAGTCTGAGCTCTGCAGTAGAACCTGTACCAAACTGATAAATAAATAAGTAGAAGGACTAGATCTCAGCCCAGTAGGTATATGGTACCAATTCAAGCAACAAGGTCCACCAAAGCCTCCTGTGTTCAGATGTGGGGGTTTGAGAAAAGGATTGGACCTCAGAGTCACTGTCCAAAGCTGATTGTGCTGTCAGGGGCGTGGACTGGTTGGTTGGAAGAGGTGGTGGCTAGGGGTGTGGCGTGGCCAGGCCCTCCCTAGCTCCGCCCTTCACTTCCTGCTTCCTGGCCACCAGGATGTCAGCAGCTCTCCTGTCTGCAGGCCCTTCTACATGTTCTCCCTGCCTGGGAACCAGCCAGCGAGAGGCTGAAAACAGGAGCCAAAATAAACTCTCCTCCTTCAATGTGGGTGTAGGGTGTTGTGCTTCAACAAAGGAATGAAGACAGCATGGAGGACAGAGGAGAAATGTGATCCAGGCCATCAGAAGAGGAGCTCCCACAGGTCCTCTGCACAAGGCAGGAGTCCACGCTGGGCCTGAGGCAGGAGCAGGATGATGATGCTTATGTTTCAATAAATAAATATTGTTCAAACCTATGTGTCATACATAATATGGCTCATACATTTGTTACTAATATATTAATACTGGATGAATATAGTATATGACATGAATATATGGCATATAATGCATATTAGATATATATGAAGTGCATGCAACAATCCTGATGCATAGAATGCATATTAATATATGACATGTCATTACTTTATCTATCACATAAATTATTCATATACCTAAGTCTCTAGATGTCTCACTCCAGAATGCAAATGGACTTGTCTTCCGCACATCCCTCTGTGCATCTTTGTATAATGATAGAAGGAAACCCTGCCTGACTGTCGGTATCCAGGGCAAAAGGATGCCAGGCAGCGGCCCTGAATCAGCCCAATTCCCCCGAGTGGGCAGTGTCATGTGCTGCTCTGGGTGCAGAAATGGAAAGGTCCACTTGGCCATAGTAACACTTTAGCTCAAAGCTCCTATGTCCCTTTGGAAGGGGCATTAGCATTCTGTCACCCTCCTTTCATTACGTCTGTTCTCTCTCCCTTCATCCCAGGAGTCAGAGAGGGCGTGGTGCTGCATATCACCTGGGTAGGAGGGACAGTGGTACACACCAGACAAAGCAATTCCAGCATGGAGACCTTCGGAGCAAATAAGCTATGGTCTGCTTCTCCCAAGGGAGCATCTCCCTCCTTCTGCAGGGACAATTACAGTTATTCTAACAATATAGAAATTTTAAGGGAGCAGTTTCCTCTCGTGACTACTAGTTATGATTTGTCAACTGGAAACTACCTGGCCCATTAGTGATGGGATGTGAGTGATGCTAGCCAATAGGCTGGAGGCCTGGGCAGAGTAAAGGAAATAAAAAGGAAGCCTGCACTTTTCCTTCTGAGGCGCTCTGGTCTTTGGGTATTGATCTTCAAGTCCTCCCAACTTCCCACACAGATTATTTAGTTTTCCCACACCAGTGACTGCAGTGAGCTTCCAGTCTTCAGCCTTCGGCTGCTGGTGCCTGCGTGTGAGGGGATCCTTTTAGATTCCTCCACCTCTGCTTCCACACACAGCCACTGGGATGCCTCCCCTTCTGGTCGCAAGCCCGCCTAATAAATTAAATAAATGTTTAATTAAACGTACATTTTCTACTGATTCTGTTCTTCTAAGTGAGCCCTAACTAATGCACTGCTCGAGCTCTACTGAGTTCTACTAGTTGCTTTTCTTGCACATAATTTCACCAAATACGTAATTAAAAAGGATGGCACAGAGTACAGCCTGGACTGTCAGTGATGAGAGGGTGTTGTGTGTTTCTTGTTTGCTAAATGCTATCAGATTTTCCTATGGCTGAAGCAACTCCATTTTCTAAAGCTAGCACAAATTGCTGGTATGATAAACCTACTGAAGTATTTTTCCTTGAAAACATTTGTAATCTACTGTATCAGGGACAGAGAGTCCCTATTAAAAATATATCAACACCCTCATAAAGACTATTTTCCCTGTGCAATTTATTCTAAGAAATAACATCCGAACAACAAATTTGTCGACAATCAATTTTTGCCTCTCTATGCGATGCAGTGGAACAGTATCCGTTTCATAATAATAGGATGGCTCACACACAAAGCAGCATTCAATTACCAGGTGCAATGACACGGAAAAGCCACCAATGTTTTCCCTTTCGTAGAGACCTAGCTGAGCACTGTCGTTAGCCCCCAAGCCCTGAGCCACAATCAGGGCACTCTCTTCTGTCTGCATTACTACCCCTAAACAAATTTATCTGACTTCAAGGTCAAGTATTATAAAGACAGAGCTTCAACTCCATCACAAAACTTGTTGCACAGATGTGTGAAAGAGCCCCTCAGGTACTGTCAAGGGATGTCCTCTTCATCACATTTTCATTCATAAAAAATACAAGAAAACACAAAACATGTGAGTAAAGCAGCTTGCGTGCACAGACTCAAATTCCTGGAGCTGTCTTGCGCTGGGTGCTGTACATTTGCTACAATGGGTTGTTATAGTTACAGCTTTCTAGTCTCCCCCATCTCTTCTCTTATCTAACCCCTTACAGGGAACATCTTGCTATGCACACACCTGAGACTGACCTCTTTTCCTGCCTTAGGAGAGGGGATGTAACTTTGGTTTGATCAATCTGAGAGACACATGTCCATGGCCCACAGAAGTACTGCAGGAACAGATGCCCACTGGAGCCAGGGCACAATCCGCCCATTCCCTTGAGGACTTTTCATAAACATCAAAAAAGAGGTGGGATTTGGAACCCC
Source organism: Ctenomys sociabilis (assembly GCA_004027165.1). Lineage (NCBI taxonomy): Eukaryota > Metazoa > Chordata > Mammalia > Rodentia > Ctenomyidae > Ctenomys > Ctenomys sociabilis. The sequence continues at coordinate 13,366 of PVKA01028162.1, forward strand.
ACGAAGCCCCTGTGTGGGGAAGGCCTGGCACCAGCTGTGGTTGGCACATGTGTAGATTCTGCCTGAGAAACAGGTGGATCTGGAGGGGAGAAACCAAAGACAGAGAGGCAGCATGCTGGTTTCATGGTGCACCCCTCAAACCTGTGCTCATCCAGACTCCCCAGGACTTCTATACTAGGAAATATATCCACTGAGTAAGCTTTAGTTGAGTGTCTGTCCCTTGTACCTAAAAATATGCTATTTCAGATACTGAGAAGGAGAAAAGGACCAAATAGATGTAGCCAAGCTTGAGTCTATCTTTTAAATGTTGTCTTTTGCTGCATGGGTTCTTCACTAACTAAATTTTGGAGGTAAAAGACAAAGGTTTTTGTTCATTTTTGTTTAGTCTTGTTTGAAGTCTTGTTTTGGCTTCATTTTAAGAATGTGAAAGAACAGTGGGACAGGAACAACTGGGCAAGAATGATCTTAGAAGGCATCTTTGACTTAACAGGAAGGAAGTAGAAGTTCTGGGAGACAGGGGGCTAGGCTGTGGCTAGTGTCAGACCTGGACTTTTCTGTCCACCCACAAGATGGTCCTCTCAGCTGTTATTGCTGAGGGCTGACCTGGCTGGAGTCCACAGCTGGAAAAACCTGTCACTGAGCAAGAGTAGAAGAGGAGGAAGGCAAAGAACACAGAGCATAACCCTGTTCCTGGGGGCTGTCAGTCCAGTTGGACATGGAACCAAGACGATGTAAGGAAAATAGTGTGGACACAGTCATGCATGACTGACACACCAAAGGACACCACAGGAAAGACAAAAGTCAGGAAGAGAGGGTATTGCTTTAGAAGAAAGGACTCTTCAGAAAAGCACAATAAATAGGATGAAGAGACAGATGGATGACAGATGATAGATGATAGATGATAGAAGATAGAAGACAGATAGACAGACAGACAGACAGACAGACAGACCGACCGACAGACAGACAGACAGACAGACAGACAGACAGACAGACAGACAGACAGACAGACAGACAGACAGACAGACAGACAGATAGATAGATAGATAGATAGATAGATAGATAGATAGATAGATAGATAGATGATAGATAGATAGACAGACAGATAATTGTGGAAATCTTCTCTCAAGATTGTGGGAGTACAAAGACCCATGCCTACTGTCCACAAGCTGAAGGTCCAGGAATGTCTAAGGTGTAGCTCACATCAATTGTGCAGGCCTGAGAACTAGGGGTGCCTCACATGAGGCATGTTGAACCTGAGTCCAAAATCCTGGAACCAAGAGCACCAATATTGACCACATGAAAAAACAGAGGTCTAAGACCAACATATAGCAAACTAACTGTTTATCTGTCTTCTAGTCCTGTTCGGGCTCAGGGAGTCAACACATTGGGAGAACAGATTGCTTTGCTCAGTCTCATGACTCAAATGCTGATCATTTCCAGAAATGCCCTCCCAGGTTCACCTAGAAAGAATGCACGTGTACAGGCATCTCTTAGCCAAGCCAGTATACCAAGCCAGAGGACAGTCTGGTCCTGGCCCATATACAAGCAGAGCCCTTGAACCTTGGTCCCACCCAAAGGCACAGGCAGGACAGCTGACCCCAGGAGGAGCCCTGTAGAGTAGGAGAAATGCAGAACACTACCTCAACACCTGTGCTTTTGTGAGGAGAGGACTGAGATCTTTCTAGAAACTCAAGTATGGGGAAGTGCTTCTTCAATGACTGCTGATAAGGCCAGGAAGAGATCCACCACGGAGGGCTGACAGTGCACAGGTCTACAGAGTACAGTCTACTCTGTGAGGTTTCCTGAGCAGTGACAGTCCAAGTAGCATCTTCCTCCGTGGATATTCTGAAAGCTCCCTAGAAGGTGTCCTTGGACCACACCCCAAACTGAGCAAACCTCATCTTTTGACATTGGTCCACGTGAATGAGCATCTCCAGATAGCTGGATTGGGATTTACCTCAAAAGAATTGTGCTTTCCCAGGTCTGGCACTAAAGTTCAGCAAAGATAACCATGAAGAAGATGGGTGGTTGCTGTGAGTGCTTGCAGGCAGTGTCTCTGCCCAGCATGACATGCCATCCACACTATTTGCATGCTGTGCATGATCCAGTGCTCTGTGAGCTCCCGAACTTCCCAAGACTCTATAGTGAAGCAAGCTGATGCTCCACTGACCAGCACCTCCTTGCAGTGTAGGGCAGCGTGTGCTCTTCCCTCTGCACTTAGTCCTCAAACTTTCATTCTAGGCAGGTTTACATCGCTTGTCTGAGACTCAGTCTCCTACTTTGAAATAACTAAATGTCATTCCTTGATCTCATGGAATTCAGGAGAGATTACTAAAACATGTAACAGGTAGGAGTCACTTTTCCTGGGTAATCATGGAGGAATGACTCAATAAATGATAACCAATTAGAATGAGGACCTGATTGATTAGATTGATTGATTAAGGCAAAAAACATGAAAGTAGGCATTCAGACCCCATGCCACAAGGGGAAAAGCTACTGAAAAACACATAGGAAACTGAAGACACTATTGCTATCACTATCAATTTTGACATACACATATGTGTTCAATTACTGTATCTTATCCATTCTGATGAAGTTTTGAACCGAATGCCTGAAGCCACCACAAGAACCATCTGACAGGAAATGGGGGGGACCTAAATTTTTAAAATCATCACTTTTATGGCATTTGTGCTGGAATAATTTCTAGAATAATGCAGTTTCATAGCTATAATTCAAACTAGGTTTTAGTCTATTGGTTTAACTGCAGCATATTTAAAATTTAGAAGTTTTTACAGCACTCAATCCCATGAGATGATAGTTAAAAGCCTTGGAGAAAATTCAATTAGAGTAGAGGAGAGGCTTGTCCTTTTTCTTCTTCTCCTTAAAAATGGACCTCATTTGGTGACCTGCTAAATAAATAGCTACTGCTAAAATTTTAACCCAGTATCTATAAAAATGGAGATTAAAAATCCAGAAACACTAGAGGAATGTGTACATGAGTAAATATGACCAAGAAACCTAATTTTCTGAAAGTGACTTTTGTTCAGGAAAATATGTAGTTTCCCTGACACACTTTTAAATATAGTTTATGCTGAAGTAAATGTTTAGACTTCTATAAATACAGGTACTGTCAGAAAGTAGGGCAAGGGGCCTAACGGGGCCAAGGGCCTGAGGTCTTAGCCTTTATACTAAAGGAACTAAAAAGGTAGCTGAGACAAGGAGTAAACCCCAGGATGCTGCTGTCACAGACAGCTCTCCTTTCTGTGGGCATCTGTGGTCATATGAGAAGGAATACAGGGAACTAACTTACTCTAGATGTGCCTTGGCCCACTCTTGTCTTCCCCTCCACAGCCTCCTATTTAATTAAGGCATGTTCTTTCAGGCTACTCAGAGGGAAACAGAGTAAGAGGCGGGCTAAGGAGTAGGGAGTTTAATTCAAATTCCTCTAGTCCAAGAAAAGGAGACCCAAAGATATAATGACTCACCCCACACCAGGGACCTAATCCATACAGAAGCCCAGAATCCAGCCTCTGTATCCCGAAGTCCAGCAGCCCTCCTACTCCAGGGCAGAACACACTTACTCTCCTGCGTTGGGCATCCCAAATCTGGGCCTTCTCTCCTCCAGGCTGTGGAGGTCAGGAGTCACAAAAGAGATCTGGCCACCCTGTCTGAAGGGTGATAAAAGGCTCTCAGGCTGGGTGCACTCAATTAAGAAATACATCTTGGTGCAATTCAGCTGAGGAGCAGCTGAGGTGAGTCATGTTTATTATCATCCATCTTGGAGCCTCTACAAGCAATGTTTGTCAATACACATGCATTATGTATCGGAGCTTGTTTGCAAACTGGGGTATGGAAAAGAACCAAGGGCTACAGCAACTTGGCAGGTAATTCTCGTCTCTGTGACTCCCAGCCCCTACAGCAAATGCCTGCCGCCTCTAACTCTAGTCTTGCGGTTCCTACAGGGAGACAGGCATTAAATGCATTATTTCAAAATCAAATATTTAAGAAAAGATATGGTAAATATGACATATGCAGTAGACTTGTTTACTGATTAACAAAACCAACATTCATTTTCAGAGTTAGGATTCCAGCAGTAAAAACAAAATGCATGTTTATGCAAATCAGCATTTTGCCAAGAGCCCTGATTTATTTCAAAACCATAAAGATTCCATTACTCTTGGCAAATTTCAGAAATTTTCTTTAAGAAAATCATTTGTTTGCTATTCTATTGCACAATTCTTTGTCTCCATGTGTGTGTATGTGTGTGTGTGTATTTACATGTTTTAGTTTATAGTTTCTCATTCCATTTGTATTAACTGTTTTCATATACAAACCTATTTTTTAATGCTAGGCAGAGTTTGATTCCTTTTTCAGGATGAAATGATGTCATTTAAATCAATTTTTAAGCATATACATATGTCTAACTAGATATGGTATTAACAATTTAAAGGGAGATCAGTCATAATAGAAATGCATTTGGATTCCACTAGAACTGTTCATGGGAAATGTGCTTGGTCCTACTGGCTGCCTCAAGCAGAGTGTCCCAGGCTGAAGCAGTAGAGAAGGGCAGCCTAGGATCCACTGAGATTTAATCTGGTCTTCTAGCAATCTCCAAATAGTGCCAGTCTCCTGACAAATGCAGAGAGCCCTAGGTGGGTTAGGCATGGAATGCATTCACTTGACACTTCAATGGCCTCCCTCATAACTGCAGAATGTGGGTCATATCTCCCTTGATCCCAGAGAGTCTTCTTTCTGGATGATCGCAAGTTCCATGTTGGCTCACTATCTCAACTATGTGAATCTGAGAAGAGTGAAAGAACCTTTGAATTCCTTGGTTCAGCATGGCAGGCTCTTCATTTTTTATATTCTAGGTTAGCAATAATTTCTAGTTATTGAGACCAGGAAGTGGAAAAGTTAATGTGGTAGATCGATAACTTGTGGTCAGTTCATAATATGAATTGAATCAGTGCCGTGCTAGGTATGGAGGGCCACCACAGGATGATTGTCAACAAAATAAAAGGAGAACTGGGGAAGGAAAAGAGGTGTTGTTAGGAACTGTTTGTTCTCTTAGGACTGTTGGTTCTCCTGGGGGGAGCTTGTCATACTGGCTTTTGCTATATGAACTCTGCTTTTCTCATCATTGGAGGACCTTGGGGCCTTATGTTACTGAGAAAGTTGACATTGGAGGAGCTCTAATCTTTACTTTGAACGTGGATTTCTGGCTCCAGAGTGGAACATAGTGCACTGTTCAGTATCCTGGAGGAAAAAAAAAAATATCCTGGAGAAGCTTCCTGGCTCCAGTGTAGATTCCTCAGCCTGCTAGCCCAGATCCTTTATTTCACTGGTGCAGATTTTCTAGCTTCCATCCCTCAACCTTGGGCCTTCCCAGCACAAATCCATGAAACAGGCCTACATCAAGCATTGTCAGGGGCTGTAGGTCATCAGCTAGCTTTCTGCAGGACCTTGCCACAGAATCCAGGCCCTCAACTGGATTCTGCGGGCCTTCAGTTATAGACAGATTCCTTGCATTATCTTTGTATATGACTCTTTCGATGACTATTTTAAAATAATCCTATAAACTATAACAGGCCAGGTAGATGGCTCAGTGGAATAAGCGCTTCCCTGGCAAGCAGAAGGGCATGAGTTCAACCCCCAGTTCTGCCAAAAATAAATAAATAAATATACTATGGATCCTGTACTGTTTTTCTTACAAACCCTGATTACAACAGTAAACTTTATCAAATTCTTACAAAGTGTATGGGTGTCTAATAACTGCAGGACACCAACCATCAGGCTAGTTATCCCTGGGAAACAGAATTTTAAAAAGACAATATTGAGGTTCAGACTTTGCCTTCTGCTATTAACCTTAAGTAGAGAAGCCTAAAACATTGCCATGGACACAGCGCAAAATGAACCGGGTGAATGACCCAGCTACGCAACTTCATTAAGATCTTCTGAGTGTTTTACTTATTCTGGGATCCTGACCTAACATGGTAGAGAATATTGCACATCATTGCACGAGCAGCATCTGGGTCTGCTGAGGATTTCTTTAGTTTATTCTGCAAATATCTAGGATAAAGTCCATCTTCTGGAAGATAAAGGCCCACCTTGCACTGAGGAAGGAAGTATATAAGACGTGATCAGAAACTATGCTGGATGTGGAAATTAAACACCAATTACTGTAAAAGTCACATTGCCATTAGTGCTCCTGGAAACTTGGAGCACACTCATCCCAGCCTTCTTGCCACTTTCTGAAGCTTTTCTGGAAGCCCTCCTTCCTGAGTGTCTTCAGTTGTCCTGCCATAGGGTAGGGGAGTTAGCACAGCGAATTAGCACCTGCCAGGTGAGCACAAGGTCCTCAGTTGGATCCCCAGTACCACAAGAAAAGAAAATTGGTTTAAAAAATCCATCAGTTGTCCTTTCATGGTTGTGTTACTATCCTGAATCAATCCAAAAGTTTTATAGCAATTTCTGCAAATAAAACCATGCCAGTATGTGTTCTCCTGCTTTAGGCACCAAAGCTGGTACATGTAACTTCTGAATTTTTCCCAAAGTCAGAAGGACCATGAAAGGTAGAGCTTCAGGACACTGAGGCAGCCACAACCGCACAGCTAAAGACACTAGGGAAAGGAGGCTTCTAGAACTGCTTCAGAAAGTGACAGGAAAGATGGGGGGGGTGCTCCAAGAAACAGGGAGTATTTTGAAAGAGGGTCATGGCAATGTGTCTCTTAAATTTAAACATACACCAGGGCTGGTAAGACAGCTTGGTGGTCTAAGTACCTGCTAGGCAAGCATAATGACCCAAGTTCCATCCCTGGTACCACATGCTGTGCTTACTGGGAAC
>PVKA01028163.1:0-12256 GCA_004027165.1 Ctenomys sociabilis
TGAGCTACATCTCCAGAACCTTTCCTGTTTTCTAGTATTAGATAGGTCTTGCCAAATTCCTAAATTACTAGGTTCAAACTTGCAGTCCTCCTGCCTTGGCCTCTGAGTGCTGGGATTACAGATATACACCACCATGCCTGGCCTAATATATGGCTCCTGTGAAGGTCATTCCTGAATACCTTCAGATGCACACTACATGCCCAGTCCTCCCAGATTCCTCCAGAAGCTATAAGCTCCATTAAAAAAAAAAAAAAAGAAAGAAAGAAAGAAAGAAAGAAAGAATGGGCTGGAGATATAGATCAGCAACACAGCACCTGCCTGGCAAGCACAAGGTCCTGAGTTCGATTCCTGGTACCAAAAAAGGAAGAAAAAGAGGGACTGCTCAGCAAAGTTAGAATCCTGTACCCCAAAAATACTATCATTAGAACCCCAGGCAGATTTTTTCTTTTGGTTCAACTCCAGAATAGAAGATGTGGAGGAAAGTGTGAGCCAGGTCCATCCCTCCCAGAAGGCTGCCCAGGGCTGTGCGTCCATCTGACACTCTCTAGAGCTCAGCTATCCACTGTGAGGAGACAGAGTCCTAACAGCGCTAAAAAAAACCAGGAGACAAAGAGGCTGTCACTGAGAATGAGTCGCCAAGTTTCTACAGATGCTCACTTCATGCCCCAGGTCCTCCAAGCTCTTTGATAACTTTTGCACACTGTCCTGTAGTAAAACGCCAAAGCTATCCTCATAAAGACAGGAACACACAGCTCCCTTTCTTTGCTCAGAATTCCCTCGCTTGGCTTGGTGTTTACAGCACCACTTTCACATTATTCCTCTTGACATTCCTTGCCCACCTTGCTGTAGTGTCTCAAGAAAGTCTTCTTTTATAAATTATAACTTGGAAGGTTTATCTACAGAGACTGGCGGGAGTAGGAACTTCCAGAGACAGTAGGGCTTGACGTGGTAACACCCTCTAACATTTTAAAATCACTTTCTTAAAGTGAAACTAAAACTCAGGGCAAAGTATGTTTTACCAAGGCAATCTACTTCGAAATGATCTTTTCTAGATCCAGAGAGTATAACAGCAAGCCACCTCTAAGGAAAAAGTTATACTTTCACATACAAATTAATGACTTAATAAATAATAAGATCTGGCTTGGGAGGTCATTGGGCCTAATTGTTTACTCACTGTAAACCTCGCTTATAAAACTTCCAGAGGTGGCACCTTTGTAAAAATAAATACTTCAGGAAGAAAATGCAGCAGCTGTTTCCTACATCTCTGTGTTGTATGTGTGAATCCAAAGGTGTTTAAGTTGTTAGGATGGTGAGAAAGCACAAGTTCAAGCCTGGGGGCCGCTTAATCATTTAATGAGACCTGGTCTCAAAATAGAAATAAAGAGTTGGCACAAAAGCACTACCCCCTCCAACTTGGCGCTTCCTCCTGCCTCTTGATTTGGCACCAGATGCCCAGCATCTCCGAGAGACAGCTGTCGAGCCCAGGCCCCACCAGTAACTCCACCCAAACCAAACAGCCTTCGCAGCTCTAGTGTGTAGCAACTTGTGAGATTTTCTTTTCACTTGCTCAACAACGTCTTGAGAGTTGAAGTAATTTTTTTCACTCGGTGCAAAGAAAGCCAATGAAACAAAACAAATAAAATGACTTTTCTTTGGGGACCTTGTGGACACATCCGTCACTCACATGTTCCATGTAGCCAGCTGCAGTATGCAACTGTGCCTTCTCTTTTGGGACGCGGTCCAGTCACAAGTCGGGAACTAAATCAACGCAGCCCTCTTGGTGCAGAGGGGGCCAATGAAGCTAGAGACAGTGTCATGGTGTCGCCCCCCCTCCCTATACCTGTACCCAAGTTACAAAGATGCTCACCCTGTGACGCCCAAGAACTGTGACACCCACACCATCTTTCCTAGTTCCCTGGGCTTCGATAAACTTAATCTTAGCAGGCAAGAAATTTCCAGAATCTTTGTCTAGAGCTAGGGGTGGTGCTCTTTATGAAAAAGATTGTGGCTTGCCACAAGATGTCACTACATGTTCCCTCATGGTAAATCAAGATGAGTTGTTCCACTCATAAACATAATATGTCAAAATCACAATACGGTCTCAATGGCTATGCAGATCTGATGTTAGCAAGAAAGCACATTCCTGTTCCTTTTCTCAGGAAAGAAAACCACCAAAGCACGGAATGGTTTTAATTAAACACAGGGACAGAGGGGGGCAGAGGGCCTCCCGGCTCACCTAGAACTTTCTTACGCTGCCTGTGTGTACAGCAGAGCCGGCAGCCAGCTCACAGGAGTGCCTCTTCTCCACTCACCACCCCTCCCTCATATTCCTTTGCCCCTTGAGGGTCCTGCCTGTGCACCAGCCCTGAGGAGGTCTTCCTTTCCAGTGTCACCAAAATGTAGCAACACCTCTGAAAGGAGAGAAAGAGAGGAGGACAAGTAAGAAGGAATAGGCCAGACAGAAACAACCAGAACTTCCTCTTCCAGAGTAAACGCATCTCTTCCCAGGGACCATGGACTGCAGAGGTAAACTTTCTGCTTACCTTTCTGCCATTCACAAAGAAAACCAACTCGTCAACTGTCATCGTCCCTGGTGGAAACCCTGAACTCCAGGTACCTCGCTCCTAAGACACCGGTAGTTACTGCTACACTGCAACTTGAAAGCTACTCCTCCTCATAAAAATGAAACTAAATTGGCCAATGAGAGAGAACCAGCTTACAACTGTAAGGACAAACAGTTCTTGGCAAAAGCCACTGTTTTACATAACCCAGGAAAATGAAAACAATCATACATGGCATACTCTTTCCACTGGGGTCGAAGCACACAGGAAAGCTTGTCCACGTATCAGGCAGGCCTGTGTCTCTGTGCCGGGGACCGAAGTTCTGCAGCACTGTGTTCAGGGAACCTGCTGCATCCTCCTGCTTGCTGCCAGGCTGACCAGCGAGGACAGGGTTTGTTAGTCACTGCCACTGTCGAGGAGCCGATTTGCTCCATTTCCTCCAACTCCACACTTGCTATTTTATCATTCAGCTTCACAGCAACAGACACAGGGCTCACAGGCACCGGGGTTAGTGGCTCTCACAACCGAAATGGGGAGCAGAGTCACAGAAAATCAGCCCTGAGGTTCCGACCCTAATCGTCCCGGGTGATCTCAGTACACACTTAGTGGCTCCAGAGTTCAGTTGCTGTTATCCTGTAAAGGGTCTTAAGAATGATACCAAGATCGGAAAGCTGACTCAGTCACTGTCTCAGCGCACCCTGGGGGCAGGGCCAGGTCGGCAGGCCCAGGGATCGAACCCCCTGTGCCTGCTTGCAGATTGAGATTGGTCTTGGTGGTACCACCTGTAATCCCAGCTCTTGGGAGACTGTAAACAGGTGGATCACTACAAGTCTGACCTAGTAAGTGAGACCCTGAACACCCTGTAGACTCTTCCCTAAAAATACAAAAATAAATAAATAAATTAATTAATTAATTAAAGATCAGAAAGCTGAGAGACAGAGACCTGCATAGAAGTGCCCTGTAAATTGGTAAAGAACTGAATGTTGTTTAAGTACTTCTATTTATTTGGCTTTTTAAAACAAGCTCCCACTATGCAGTTCAGGTTTGTGCTGAGCTCACTTTGTAGCCCAGGGTGGTCTTGAACTCACAATGATCCTTCTGCCTCAGCTTCCCAACTGCTGGGATTACAGGTGTGCACCTCCACATCTGGCTTTCCAGCACTTTTTAAAATTTAAAAGAAAAATTCTTTTTAAATTTTAGGTTCTTTCTAAGTCACTAAGTTGCCCAGGCTGAGCTCAAATCTGCAACCCTGCTTCAGCCTCCCAGAGCAGTGAGATTATAGGTATGCACCACCATACCCAGCCAGAACAAAAATATTTATCCCTGCAGCAAAGGGATTCTCAACAACATAGCAAGCATCTAATAACAAATTATTTTTGTATTTTTTTCTTATATTTTTCTTTCAGGAAAGTGCATTTGGCAAGTTGTCAGAATAACTCATAAAAATACTTCAAAATAATTAAAATGCAGATGCCTCATACACACAGGCCATCTTAACACTGAACTAAAAGCCCTTCCCACGCAGTACAGTGGTGCCTGCTGTATATTCTTGTGTTCATCAGCACCCAAGCAGACCAGCTCACTAGAACCCAGCACCTTCCCACTTCCTCTTTCCCAAAGCCTGGGTTTTGCTGTGGTTTAGTTCAGAACTGGACTGACGCATGCACTGAGCTCATCCAGCCTCTTAAAGTAGCATATGTCCCCTATATTTCAGGAGTGCGGAATGTTAGGCAAAGGCATCTGATGCAGCAACAGCTTAGAGAAACTGGCCATGTAGTCCTGCTGGCGTAGAGAGCTAGTTAGATATGAGCCAGCCCACAGAGGAAACTGCAACAGAATGTGGTCTCTACATCCTGAGTTTGTGTCTCCAACTTCCGCTGAAAGGCACCCAAAGGGCTCACAATGGCTCACCCTACAGTTATGTGGGTCTGAGGTCAATGCAGGCACACCTAGGAAACTAGGGCCCCAGGCTGACCCTATCAGACTCAATAGACTTCATTCACATACATTTGCACTGTAGTTTTAACTTCCCCTCTCCCCTTGCAGGGAATGACCACCATGTTCATTCAACTAAGACCATCTAAGGACCAGAAATCCCCTTCCCAACCGAGGCTAGAGCCCTCCTGCTGACTGGAAAAAGCCCAGTTAGCAACAACCTCAATCACTCCTCAGATGTTGAAAGTAGTAATGAGAAATCAACCTGGCCCCAGAAGCAGTTGCCTCTTTGGTTTCGCATACTTGGAAGCCTCCCAAGGGTATTGTCTCCTCTGATAAACTACCGAAACTCTCTCCAGGCATGTGGCCTTCCTCTGAGCCAGCCTCTCCCTGCCTTGGGAATGTCCTCTCTTGAGTAAAAGTTTCTTTTGCCTAAGAATGTACCTTGCTTATTATGTAACAAACTGGTGGCTAAGATTTCTACTTTCTGGCCCTGAGCTCCTCTCCATAGACCTCCTTGTAAACAAACCTGAAGAAGGATCTAAGAAGCAAGATGCTGACACAATGCAGACCCAACACGGACCACCAGACAATGTCGTGTCAGATTCCAACACAGCTTTTACTTAACCAGGAGATGCAATTTCAAACATCCCAATTTGTTCTTGACTAACATGAGTCGGGCATCGAATTTCTGGCAAACTGCAGGCTGGTCACTATAAAACAATGGTAGTTAATCCTCACTGTAGGTGGCATTTGGATGTCTGGAATATGTTTTCTTCTCATAGCTGAGGAGTTGCAGTTGTATAGTGAATAGAAGTCAGGAATGTACTGAAACAGCCTACTAAGAAAAGCAGTCCCCCACTATAAAGAACTATCCAGTCTGAAATGTTAATTGAGCCGAAGTTGGGTAATCCTGTCCCAAGAGAAGGAAGACAGTGGGGGTGGGTCACCAAGGCTGAGCAGTGAGTCATCTCTCCCTAACCACCTCTTCCTAACAGGCCTCTGTGATTGATAGCTTTTTCCTCTAGTCACTGATCCTTGTGGTTTCACAAGCCCCTCCCCTTTGGGCTAGGCAGGCCCTAGACAAGTCCATGGAAACACTTCCTGTTAAAGGGCAGAGGGAAAGGCTCAGCTCCTGCAGTTCAATGAGACAGGCTTGTATATCAGTGCCACCACTTTGATATGACTTGCAAAAATCATTCAGTCTCAATGACCTCACTTACAAAATGAGGGCTAGAATACCTGTGTGGTGACGCTCACAGTACATGCTCAATGTATTGGTTTACTTCTCTTCCTTCAGCCAATCTTCAGTCCGTTCTCTTATTTAGAAGTATAGTTCCTCTCTGCTTCTGTGGAGGAATGACAAGTAAAAATGAAATAAATTTTCAATAAGGTTTTCATTGTCATTCAGAAATTTTATGTATGTAATTACTAGTTGGAAACTCAAATATTTAAAATTTAAGAATACAAAAACCAAATAAACAAACAAACAAAACCATACTGTTTCATTTCCTTTGGACATAGTATGATTGTGGGAAGAACTCTCTGCATTGTTTTCCATGACGGCTGTACTCATTTACACCTCCATTCTGGCCAACAGTGTATAACATTCCCCCTTTACAGCCTTTGCCCTACACTTACTATCTGTCATCTTTTTTCTAATTGTCATTCTAACAGTCACAAGGCAATATCCCCTTTTAATTTATATTTCTCTGATGATTAGTAAAATTAAGCATTTTTCATGCAATCATTAGCCATTTGAATGTTTTCTTTCATGAAATATCATTTGCCCATTTTTATTGAGTTCTGTATTTTCTGGCAACTGAGTTGATTTCATGCCTTGTACTTTTTGGACACTAGCCTAATACCAGATGTACAGCTTACAAAGATTTTTCTAGTTCCAAAAACTGTCTCTTCACTCCACTTTTTTTCTTTGTGTGTAGAAGCTTTTTAGATCAATGTAATCCCAGTTGTCTACTTTTGTTTTTGTTTCCTGTACCTTGATGCTCATAACAAAAAATTATCCAATCCAATAGCATAGAACTTTCCCCCATCGCTTCTTCAAGTACTTTAACAGTTTCTAGTCTTATGCTCAATTCTTTAACTGACTTTGAGTTTAATTTTGTGTACAATGTGAGATGAGGGCCCGCCTTCATCCTTCATCTGTTGGTATCCAGGTTTCCCACTACTAGTTATTGAAGAAGCTGTCTCTTCCTCATTCTATGTTCTTGGCACACTTGTCAAAATCAGTTTCCCATAAATATGTGTTTGTTTCTAGTTCCTTTGGGTCTTATGTCTTTTTATGCTTGTACCATTCTGGTGTGGTTACTATAGCAAAATAATCTTTCGAAGTCAGCTGATATGATGCCAACAATTTTGCATTTGAGGATTTATTTGTTTGTTTGTTTGTTTTTCTCCTCAAGATTATTTTCTCTATTTGGGATCTTTTGTGATTATATATGAATTTTAGGATGGTTTTTCTCCTTCTTCTGTGAAAAATGTTATTGGTTATTGTTGTTACTGTTATTGTCTTTGTTGTTCATGATCTGGGAACTGAAACCACAGCTTCAGGGCCAGCCAAATAGCTCAGCAGATTAAAGCACCTTCAAGCAGGTGCAGGGGCCAGATCCCCGGGCCTGAGGTGCTGGCTCCACCCCCAGGGTGCACTGAGAGGGCAGTTGAGACTGGGCATGGTAGTGCGCACCTGTAATCCCAGCTCTTGGGAGGCTGTAAACAGGCAGATCACTACAAGTCCAGTCTAGTGGTGAGACCCTGAACACCCTGTAGACCCTTCCCTAAAATAAAAAATAAAAATAAAGAAAAGAAACCAGGGCTTCATTCATGCTAAACAAACATTCTACAACTAAGGTACACTCCCAGCTCAAAACATGCCAATACGAATTGCACTGAATCTATAGACTGCTTTGAGAAGTATGGCCATTTCAACAATGTCAGTGCTTTGAAATCATGCATGAAGAAGTTTTATCCATTTCTTTTTTTACTTTAAATGGACTGGAATGGACTCTGGTGTGCTGGGATCCTGCCTGGCACTAGGTGCAGGGAGCCTTAGTGCACAAGCACCAGCTTGAAGTCCTGGGTCCAGGAATATACGTGGCACTGGGCTGACTGGGGTCAACTCGGTGCTGGATTCAAAGCAAAATCTAGTGTTCGCTTCCCACTCCTTTCCCTAGCGGAAGGTATCTGTTTCCATCTCTTAATACCTGGGATTGGGGGAATGGAGCTAGAGACAGCGTAAAACTGTCCTCCCTGCTCTGTCCAATGCGCCTTTCCTTATTCCTGTGCTGCACCAAGACGTTGCAATCTCACTCTGCTTCTGTAGCCTTTGTGAAACTATTTCCCTGCATAGATTCAGCTCAGATTGGTGTTTTTGCAATAGACAAGCACTACAAGGTCCTGTTTTACTATCTTGCTAATGTCAGTCTCCTCACTATGATTTTAAAATACTACAAATTAGAGGAAAGCAACCTTCAATGAAAACTTTTTCTGTTGTGGACCACAAATTCACCAAGGCTAGTTTTACATACTTCTCTAAAGGATGAATAGAATTTTAAGGTTTTGTGATATCCCTTTTGAGATTTCCTATTATCCCATTAGAGATGGGCCTTCCACCTACTAAGACCGTTAAGATAAGGACTACTAAAACTAAAAATGCTCCAGGAGAAGGTCATCTTTAGTTTAAGATCACCACCATCTCTGGGTCATCTACTAGTCCCCTCCTCAATCAATACAATCCCTGGTTCCACCAAAAAAAAAAAAAAAAAACTTTTAAAGTAGCAGTTAATTGGTAGGATTCTTACCCTGATTAACTGTATATGCTGATACCTGTGAACTAAGCAACTGCACTGAAAACGGCAATGTGTAATAGTTGGGTCATACTTGGAATGCCTGTCATTCTGGTCTTCTAAATATGTACTGCTTGTCATGACATACCAATTACTACCATACTGTCTCTCAAGTAAATATTTGTTCAAAAAAAAAGGTAATAAATGAAAACAAGAGACAAGAAAAAAATGTTACAGGACTGTCCTGCTACAATGCTGTATATGGTTAGATTTCTAAATTTCCGTGTAAAAATATGTAACTGTTTATTCCTATTTTTTAAATATTTTTTAATTTTTTTTCTTCATATTCTATAGGTACTTAAAGTTTAACATATTAGTACTTGATGAAAAATACCTGTTCCATGTTATGTCTAAGATGTTTGATATTTAGACAGATAGTGAAGTAAAGCTCAACTGCCTATGTTGTAGGGTAATAATAATAAGCTTCTCTTCTGGAGGGTTAACAACCTAAGATTGAAGACCAAATATTAAAGAAAAAGAAGGGCTGCAAGGATGGCCAGCACTTAGGCCCTAGCCTTTCAGGGTCAGTGAGAACTCAGGGCATGGGAGAGCCTGTGCTGTGGCATCCTATAGCTTGATTGTGTCCCAAATTTTCTGATCAGGGAGATTGTGGAGCCACAGAGAAGTGATCAATGATGTAGAGTGGGCCTGGGGAGAGTCACATAGGGAGAAGGCATTCTCTCAGGCTTTCACAGAGAACAGGTTGGTTAGGCAGTGGTCTTGGCTCATCCACTTGACGCTGACAAAGGGTCTACAAACTGCAGTACAGCTTTTCAGGATAGGTCCTGGGGGCATTTGACTGACCTTGTCAGATACAGGGGTTGCATTTCTTGTTGTATAGGTCTTGCTTTATCTTGGTCTTGACCATCCAGCAGATGGATGATCCAGTTATGGACTACTGGACTATATTGGAATGTTTTGCTGAGTTCACACACCTACAATATTTAAATGACAATGGAATACCCTTCTCTGAGAAAATTAAACGAAAAAAGGGCATACAAATAAACAATCAAAAGACTGGAGAAACGGCTCAGTGGAATAAGCACTTCCTTGGCAAGCACAAGGGCCTGAGTTCAATTCCCAGTTCTGCCAAAATTTTAAAAAAAACGATCATTTTGTATCTGTATATTCAGAATAGTTGAGATAGACATAGAGTTACTTTCTCTTAATTCAATGGATACAAACATTTGTTCTGATGATGTTTGTGGACGGGATGTCATGTCTACATCTTGTAGCATGGATGGCCACCAAGACAACAATATTCAGTGAATTGATTATTGAAATTGTCTTGTGATCAGTTTTGGAGCTGTCTCATCGATTTTGTTTCTCAATAAAATTATTTTTTAAAAAAAGAGGCCATCTTTCTTTTTCTTTTTTTTTTTGTGTGTATTTTTTAGGGAAGGGTCTACAGGGTGTTCAGGGTCTCACTACTAGACTGGACTCGTAGTGATCTGCCTGTTTACAGCCTCCCAAGAGCTGGGATTATAGGCGCACACCACCACACCCAGTCTCAATTACCACTTCCGCACACCCGGGGGAGAGAGGGGGTGAGGCTGGCATGGCAGGCCCAAGGATCAAACCACCAGCCCCTGTGCCTGCTTGCAGACCCTTTAATCTGCTGAGCTATTTGGCTGGCCCTAAAGAGACTATCTAGATCTCTTCCAGTGAGCATGTTTGGCCCACAAAGGAAAATATTGACTATCTTGCTGCAGCTAGAATTGTACCTTAAGAAAGAGAAAAAAAAAAAAAAATAGTCAAACTTGCCTTATATTCAGTCATTGTTTGCACTAAAGTAATAATCCTTACTGGTTGAGCCAGGTATGATGGCATGTACCTAATCCCAAGACTCAGGAGGCTGAGGCAGGAGGATTGCTGTGAGTTTGAGGCCAGCCTGGACTACACAGTGAATTCAAGACTAGACTAAAATGCATAGGAAATCTGTCTCAAAAAGAAAAATGTTCATGTGAGCCCCAGGATAATCAGACACCCTGGGCTGTAAGGCACTGATTATTACTGAGTCTGAGGCTTTCCCTGTTTTTCTGCCAGGTCCTGTGGTGAAGCTTCTAGACTAGGCATGAGTACAGCCTCCATCAGGCTGTACCCATCCTTGACTGATTTTGTTGAAACTCCTTAAGGACAATATCCCTTGCAGGAAGTGAATAAGAAAACTTAGAACTACCCATGTTCATGTGCCCCATTTTTCCTCAGTGACCTAAAACAGATCCGACAAGATCGAGGAGAGTTTTCAGATGACGTTGGTGAGTATATTGAGGTCTTTAGAGGCCAGGGAGATGGCTCAGTGAAATAAGTGCTTCCCTGGCAAGCACAAGGGCCTGAATTCAATCCCCAGTTCCACATATATATATGTGCTTCCCTGAGGTCTTTAGATGACTTTCTCAGACCCATAAACTAGGTTAGAGAGGTTTAATATTACTCTTAAATGAAATATGAACTTCTAATAAGAGACAATAGGTACAGACTTTAATCTGTGTTTATTAAGATCCCCAAAGATACAAATACCCAAGGATACTTATTTTCAGAGTGGGTTTAAATAGAACCAGGGCAGAACTATTGCATAGGTGACTATATACAGAAACTAAAATGTCTCAAAGACCTCTTTACCCTAGGGAAAAGATGTCTTCTGGACTGTTCCCTGCCTCTATCCCTGAAGATAATAGATCTCTTTTACAAGGATTTTAGAACTTTGATTCAGAGTCACTTATTAGAAAGTAAGCCCCAATAAACATAGCTGGAACACTTTCATTATTGCTCTTAATATTTTTTTCAAACGGTTGAAAGCATTCAGATTCTTTTATTGGTTTAATTTTGTTTGACAGAGCAGTTGGAGTCAGTCATAACTTTTGCCTCCAGAAGCACAGTTTGCTAAGGACTAGAGATCCATGCTAGTAAAACTCTTCTTTTATCTTTCAGCACCTGAGATAGTTAGGACTTAGTTTTTGTGCCATACTTGGAATCTCTCTTCTGACCCTTCTCCATTCCCCTACCTCTGAGAAATGACAGAGTTTACACAGCTTGTTTGGTCCCAGGCAATTCTTTCTTTCTTTTTTTTTTTTTTTTTCAATGTATTTAGTACAGGGTGTACAGAGTCTCACTACACAGATCAGACTCATAGTGATCCTCCTGTTTTCAGCCTCCCAAGCACTGGGATTACAGGCATGCACTACCACACTCAGTCTTAATCACTGTCTCAGTGCACCGCAGGGGTGGGGAAAGCTGGAAATCAAACCCTGGTCCATGCATCTGCCCAAGCAGGTGTTTTAGTCCCCTGAGCTATCTGGCCAGCCCTGGTCCTAGGCAATTTTGTCCTTTGTGGTTGCTGGCTTTTAGGTCCAAATTTCCAGGATGATGAGTTTCCCCACCCTAGAACCATTGTAGAGTGAAATTGATCATCATTTATCTCTGGGCCATAGTGTAAATAACTGGTCTAGAATTAATCCTGAAGCTCTGAAAGAATAAATGCAAAAGTTTGGTTCATGTTTGTTTGTCTTTCAGTCTTTAGGAAAATTAGAAATTAATTCCTCTTACTGCATCCCCACCTCAAGAATGATGTAGACTGGATTTTCTTTTTTAATTTTACAGGTCTACAGGGTGTTCAGGGTCTCACTACGAGATCAGACTCCTAGTGATCCGCCTGTTTACAGCCTCCTAAGAGCTGGGATTACAAGTATACGCCACCACGCCTAGTCTCAATTACTGTCTCAGCATGGCCTGGGGGCAGGGCCAGCATGGCAGGCCCAGGGATTGAACCCTTGGCCCCTGCTTATAGGTGCTTTAATCTGCTAAGCTGTTTGGTTGGCCCTAGCCTGGATTTTATAGCACAAAGCAGGCTGACTGATTTTCTTGCACAGATGAGCTCATGGATAGAACAAAGCACTC
>PVKA01028163.1:12356-29789 GCA_004027165.1 Ctenomys sociabilis
TTTTTTTTTTTTTTTTTTTTTTTTTTTTTTTTTTTTTTTTTTTTTTTTTGTCTTTTTGAGACAGGGTCTCACTATGCAGTTCAGGCTGGCCTTAAGCTCACTTTGTAGCTCAGGCTGGTCTCGAACTCACAACAATCCTCCTGCCTCAGCCTCCCGAGTGCTGGGATTACAGGCATGCGCCACCATGCCCGGCTCTGGCCACTATTCTTGAAGACATACTAACTGAAAGTCTAGAAAGGAAAGACGATAGCTAAGGATGGACCATAAGATCACAAGGAAGAGGGCCTAGGTGCATCATACCGATGCTTGCCACTTCTTTCCACATCCCATGTGCTTCTGCTGGCACTGGACAGGGTGAAGTCTAAGAGATACCTTAAGTTGGGCACAGAGCTAGAGAAATAGGCAAAGAGGCCTTCATTCTCCTGCTGCTTTTCAAAATGGGAAAATACTGTCATAGGTAGACATCTGCAGCAGGAAAAATTAGTCTTGGCAAGCTGTGGCGGACTGACTAATGGTCAGCTTGTAACACCCAGCTGAACTGAATCAGTGTGGTGCTGGGTGTGAAAATCACATTTGAAGATTGTTGCCAATTGCATAAATTCAAAACTGTAGGGGAGATGGCATTCTGTTGATTCTCCTGGAGAAGACCCTCATGTTGGCTGTCCTGATAGGCACTCAGCTGTCCTCATCATCAAAGGAGCCCAGAACCTTGCTGCTGCTGGGGATGGCTGCAGTTCTCTACAGTGCATCTCTGGTTCTTACTTTGAGTTTCACTTCCTGGCTCCAGTGTAAATCCATAGCTTTCTGGCACAGATCCTTTACCCCACTGGAGCAGACTTTCTAGCTTTCACCAGTAAAGCCTTCCCAGTGTAGATCCTTGAAACAGACCTGCATGAGACACTTTCCTGGGCTCCAGGCCTCCAGCTGGACTGGTGGTGAACATTGCCATGGGGTCTAGATGTTCAACTAGACTCATGTAGGATGCTGCTATGGTGTCCAGACTGGATTCATTGGGTCTTTAGTGTGTGGATAGATCTCTCACACTCTTTCATTTGACTCTTCAGGTAGATATTATAAAATAGTCTTACAAGTTATGTGCCTGGTATTATATAGTTTCCCTTATAATCTCTTATTACAACAGGAAGCCTTTCTCCCACTGTCTGGAATTCATACTCAACTCTGAAGAGTGGCACCTGACCTGTGCAACACCCCTGGAAATTAAAAATTGCCTCTGACAGTAGCCCACTTTAGACAAAACAGGGACATGTGGCTATCAAAACAGCAGTTTTGAGTCTCATCAGTGATTATCCAGCAACTGTGGCTATTGAAAGCACAATTACTAGACTGTTCAGCTGGATATTCCAAACAGATAAACCACCAGCCTGGAATCTATCTTAAAAACTATCTTTGTTTTCACAAGTATAAAAGGTTTTATGCCTTCTGATTCTTATTATAAGAGAACTCTGATAATTGATCTATAAAAACTTCTGATCAGTCTATTTATAGTCAATTAAAAACTAAAAGAAAACTCTTACAATTCAACTTGGCCAAATACATATGAGGGTGCTCTAGTTCTATAAATAAATTGCCTTTGTGTGTTTATCTATCAGTCCCGTTTATAACTATTTAACCTATTTATAGTGGTTTAGTTTGAGCTCAATAATTTTTCCTTTTTTTTTTTTTTTTTTTTACCTTTTTTGGTTCTCAAAAACATTTGTCTATAACTTTAGCTGGTTTACAGATGTCATTAGAACTAAGAGCATGCCTCTACCCAGGTTGCCACCCAATCAAAGATTATGTCCAGGGTCAGGGAGATAGCTCAGCAGTCTAAGCACCTGCCTGCCAAACTCAAGGAACCCGGTTCAATTACTGGTACCATTCGTCATGCCAGCCCTGTTCTGAACCGGCCACTGAAATAGGCATGGTAGTGCATACCCGTAATCCTAGAGCTGTGGAAGCTGAAGCAGAAGCAGGCTGGAACACAGCTGCAATCCCAAGCTGTGTACACAGGCATTATACCAAATGCTTAATTTTAAAAAAATTATGTCAAGATTAGTTTTACAAATGCAGCACCTATTATTGTACATCCATAGTAATCCAAGAATCTTTCATTGGTTAAAACTAAAGTGAAAATTGTTCTGATCTGGTTCTCAAAGTCATCAAAACTTAAGATAATTAAATAGAGATCCCTGAAGGTGGGGGAGCTATTGGACAGGACTGCCCTTGGTGGGCAGCTGCCTGGAAAATCTTATTCCAGTCTTTGTTCATTAATGGGGCTCCAGTGGTTCCCATAGCATTATGAGAGATACCACAATAGATGTTGTTAGCTCCAACTGAGGCTTGGAGACCAAAGCTAGTTATGTAATTGGTCTAAGAAAACAGCCAATATTATTGTGATACGTTTACATTGGTCACTGTCAAAGGTTAATTTTTTTAATAAATATGACTATAAAATGTTCTCATTTAAAGAGGTTCTTGCTACAAAACTAAATTAAAAATAAACTTTTCAGGGCCAGGCAGATATCTCAGAAGACTAAAGTGCCTGCTTAGGCAGAGGGCAACAGCCAGGGTTCAATCCCTGGCCTGTCACGCCAGCCCTGCCCCTGGGGTGCACTGAGATGGTGATTGAGATTGAGCGTGGTGGTGCCCGCCTATAATCCCAACACTTGGGAGGCTGAAAACAGCAGACTCACTATGAGTCTGAGCTATGTAGTGGAGCCCTGTAGACCCTGTACTAAATACATTAAAAATATATATTTTATGTATGGATTTTGATGTCAAGTTGTATTTATAAATTATAACTGTTGTGTGTTAATACTACACATGGATTCAACAAAGGCAACAAAGGTTGTTAAGGAATAACAGTTTTCTGGCTATATTTCAATGTTTGCTATCCAGGTAAAATTATAATATTTAAGCTAACCACTACCACTACAATGCTAATATCACAGATCTCTTCTGGGTGTTCAACAACTGAGGCTTGGAGACCAAAGCTAGTTATGTAATTGGTCTAAGAAAACAGCCAATATTTTGACTCCAGATATCCCAGGTCAACAAGAATCCAGGACATCAGGGAACCTTTTCTGTGACATCCTACAACTCTGGTGAGTTGTGCAGTCTCCTAGTACAGAGACTGCTGGACCCCAGGGGATGGGAATATAGCAAACAGTATGCCAACGAGGGTCACTAGAGGGAAAGGTCTCCCATGCTTTCATAAAAAACAACTGGTCAAGCAAACACTATGACTCATCCTGATGGCTGACGCAGAGCAGCTGAAAGGCTCTGTACATGGGTCCAAAGTAATGCCTAAGGAGACAACTAACATTGACAGACAGCACAATAGTAATTTTAATTAATACAGGCCTTACTTTAACTTGGTCTTCAACATCCAGGAGAAAAGTATAAGCAAAAGATATATAAAACAATGTCATAATAATAAGCTAGATATAGGAAGGGGCTCTAATCACTAACTCTTTCTGGTAGTTTCCAGCTATACCAATAGCCAACCTCTGTTACGAGTCATTAAGAAAAACTACAGTAAAATCTATACAAGATGAATAAGAATTTTCAAATTATTTAGCTTAAACTGCCCTTCAAAACCACAAAACTCCCCATCTTCTTAGAGCTAAAACTGGAGGACTTATAATTAAATAACAGATTTATAGATAATTTCTATCAGTAGAAAGGTCTAAGAGCTAAGAGCCAGCAGGCTACAATTGCACTACAGTCCCTAAAGAACAGTCCCTGGATTTGACGCAACACAACCAGCCTTTCCATTCTAGGGCTCATGCTTTTATTATATGTGCTCTAATTTCTCAGAAAATTTGTTTATTGTTGTCTAGAGGTTGCCAAACTCTAGGTGATCATGAAGATGGGACCAGTGACAAATGTGCTGGACTCCTTTTACTGGGATGCACAAGATTAAGCTTGTAAAGAGAGCTGCTAAACCACAGCATGACATCTATCTGGGGCCCATTAGATTAGCTCTCTGGAGAAAGCTCCTGTCTGTGATCAGCCTACACCAACACTTTCTAGCTTAAAGCAGCTAGATAAGAACTCTTCCCCTAACCCCAGTTAGGGAATATGTCTTAAGAGGGGGAAATATTAAAGGTAGCTAAATTATTTAGAAATATTGTAGCAGTCAGACACTGGGCCTTGAAAAGATTAGTACAGAAGACAACTGTGGTTGGAGGGGCAGTTAAAAAAACAAAAAGAGGAAATATGATTACCTCTACATTCACAATTACATCTTGCTATCTTTACCTTAAATTTTTCAATCTGGTTGCAGAAAGTAAATATCTGCAACAGAACTCTGAAGAAGAGGACAAATCTGACAACCATGCCTAGGACTCAAGTCCTATAGAAGGACGTCCAAACAGGAAAGTGGGATGGTCCAGTGTAGTTAATAACATGAGGCTGAGGCTATGCTTGTGTGGATCATCATTACGGCTGGAGTGTCCGAGCACAGAGGACCATCCCAGTCCTGTGGTGGAGCCTGTTCCCATCTGGCCCTCCAGTGTGAGCATTCTCCGGGACTACAGGAGAAAAGCTGATGCTGACACTGCAATGTTTCAGCAATGCTAAAGCCACTGCAAGTAGTGAGATCCATGCTGCAAAACTCCTAACATGGAGACAACTCAAGAAAACAACTCTGGAGGCTCTCCGCAAACTTCTGAGAATATTTTTGTTGCTTTGCAGGCCATCATAGCTTGTACGCTATTTTAATTGCTGCAATCACAAAAATAAAAAGGGGGCTACGTTGGGGACCACAAATTCACAATGGCTACTTTTACATACTTACTCGAGAGATATATGGAGGCTTGGGATTCTTAGTATCACCCTCTTGAGATCTCTTATTATCCTATTGGGGTGGGCCATGTGCTCCCACCTACTAGGACTAAGACCACTAAAACTAAAGATCCTTATGAGCTTAAGATCACCACTAACCTCTGCCTTGTTTGATAGTCTCCTCCTTAATCAATAAATGATGAGGTTCTGGCTACCTCAAGGCCTTTTGTTCATCATGTAAAACTGGTCATGCCCAGTCCCCACTGTGCCACCACTTTGCATTTTGTCTCTTTCTTTCTTATTTTATTCCTTCCTTTCTTTTTTCTTTCTTTCTTCCTTTCTTTCTTTCTTTCTTTTTTCTTTCTTTTTTTCCTTTGTTTCTTTCTTTCTTTGTCTCTTTCCTCCCTCCTTTATTTTGGTGTATGCCATACCTGATAGGAGACTGGGATTCACTGCAGTGGGCCATTTCCAATAGTTTTCCAAAATGAAGACCGTCTATGTATGCTTTCAATGTTTACATTGAAACATTGAGGTTCAATTAGTGGAATTCCAGGATCTTGGCTTATAATATGTACTGCATTGCCATATGAGGTCCCAGAATCCATAGAAAACCAGATAAGCCCCAAAGTCTCCTGGAAGTAAGCCTCTTCTGTCCTAAAACCACACTTTCAGGAAGTATTTGAAAAATAAGTAAAAGTACTGCCAAGAACCATGTTTGTATTTCAGGAAGAGTGAGTTTCCTCAGAAGCAACCATTCCCAAGAGGAAATCAATTCAGGAAAGACTTCAGAGTGTTCCACAATGACCAGGGATGAACCAACAACTGTGGAGCCTTCACTATTCTTGGGTTCAGACCCTGGCCACTTGTGTTCTGGCTCTGTCTTCAGTTCTTTTGAAAGTCCCATTGGTGGGCTATAGCCCACCTCTCTGACAGTCACCATTTGTGGTATACTACCTCTATTAGAACCTTGACTTTATTCTAAGAATCCCTTGTTGAGATTATTCACTCCCTACAAGTTTTACTTGAAAAGAAAAGAGTATCTTTTCTTTCAATGTGTCCCACTGTTCAGAAATGATAGTAAGTAAAATTAGTTTCACTACTACCTACACTCCATTCTGGATGAAAGATTGTACATTGTTCCCAAGGCAACCCTCTCTAACACCCAAGTCCCTTACCCTCCCACTATTAACTAATCTCAATAATAGTTCTTGACACCTTGGTAGTATTTCTTTCACATATCTTGATTTTATTTGATCCTTGTGATACCCCTGGAAGGCAAGCAATGAAGTTATGATTATCTTTCCTTTCTCAACAAAGAAAATGACAGCAATAGAGATAGACTTGCCAACTTGTACTTAGTGGGCAGACACCAGTTTCTACTCTCCAACAGAGAAATTACCCTTGATGTCACTTAGCATAGCACTGGTGTCCCATCTCAGTCTGCCTCAGTTAAAGTCTTCTGTTGAGGAAGGGTCTTTCTCTCACTCCTGGATAGTTAGTCTCTGAGATCAGAATCAGAGCTTCTCATCACTCTTTCTGTGGTGCCTAGAATAAAGTCAGGTCTACAAGAAGTATCAATAAACCCTTATTGAACCGAGTCCATATACAATAAATGGGTTATTTTCAGCAATGCTAAAGCCTCTGCCTTCTTCTAAACACTATTTTTCCATCATTTCATATATTCCTGCCACTATTCAACTTTTTTCACTAGCTCCTTTCTGACTCATTTTCTATGATGTAACCAGCTAGTTTCCCCAGCAGAAAGGGCACATTGTTCTATTACTGCTGAGGAAATCAATTTGATTTTTTGTACAGATTTTCCAAAAATAGACAATCAAAATGAAGAGTGTGTGAACTTTACCCTGGTTCTTCATTGCAGACACACATAGACTCAAGGAATAGGAAGGGTCCAAAAGCAAGTTTAAACCCATTTTGTTCTGTCTGCATAATCCTTCTGAGCTTTGATAATGTATTTTACATTCAAAAAACTGCCCAATTCCAGGAACATTTGTGGTACCATGAGGGCTTGGTGACTAGCTTGACACATGGTAAGGCTCTTTAATCTGAGCTATTCTTGCATAATTTACAAAGGAGCCTTTTTTAACCTCTACATTTGCCTTGTAGACAATATTGACCCATGACTACCATGGGTAACTAATGGGGAAAATTATTTGCACATTGTTGCACCTCGGCTCTTGTTATGGTTTGTGTGTATTTGTCCCCTCAAAGCCTCACACAGTCACTGAGGTGCAGTTCGACAGTTTGTGATTCACTCATGATCCACAGGAATCATGTGTGTGAATGCTGCTGGGATTATGGTTTGAGTACTACTCCTAGCCTGGGGCAGATCACCTGAATGCAATTTCAGGAAGACAGACTTGCTCTTCTGTTGCCATTCTTAGCGCTGCTCTGGCCCTTTTGCTCCTGCTGTCTTGCTGCCTTCCACCACCATGAGCTGGTGCCATTCTCCTATGTGCCACTCAGCTTTGGAGCCAGCCAAGTATGGACTAAAACTTCCACTAACTGTGAGCTAAATAAACTTTCCAACAAACATATATTCACATGGGAAGCACTTGAAAGAATCAACAACTGGGATCAGCTCTTCTTAAGGAGCTTCTGCGTGTCAAAAGAAATTGTCAACAGAGCGAAAAGACAACCCACAAACTTGGAAAAAATCATAACTAACAAGCAATCAGACAGAGGTCTGCTGTCTAGAATACATAAAGAACTAAGATATAACATGGCCCTCAAATTTAAAGACCCAATTCAGAAATGGGCATCTGAGATGAATACACACTTCTCAGAGGACAAAATTAAAGAAGCGAGTAAATATATGAAAAAATGCTCCACATCGCTAGCCATCCATGAAATGCAAATAAAAACAACACTGAGATACCATCTCACTCCAGAAAGAATGGCTATCATAAGGAAATCAACCAACAACAAATGTTGGAGAGGTTGTGGAGAAAAGGGAACACTTCTCCACTGCTGGTGGGAATGTAGACTGGTATAACCATTGTGGAGGTCAGTGTGGAGACTCCTCAAAAGAGTAGGACTAGAAATCCAATTCAAGCCAGCTATCCCCCTACTGGAAATTTTCCCAAAGGAACTGAAAACATTGTATCATAGTGGTATACATGTACCTATGTTTATAGCAGCCCAATGTGTGATAGAAAAATCTTGGAAACAACCAAGATGAGGAATGATTGAAAAAGATGTGGCTTTCTATATAATAGAGTATTACTCAGCTGTTAAGAATGATAAGTTTGAAGCATTTATACTGAAGTGGATGCCACTTGAACATATACTCATAAGTGAAATAAACCAGACACACATGTGTAAATATCGTATAGTCTCCCTAGTATAAGAAGCGAAAAGCAGAAATACAAATGGAAACATACAACAACAACTAAAATCAATTGAGTCCAATAAGGCAAAGTGAATGGCATATGCTGCAGGATACTAATCAGCTTTTCTTCTGGATAGTTAACAACCTAAGTTCACAGATCAAAGTTGGAGAAATAGAAGAGCCACAAGGCCAGCCAACATTTTGGCCCTAGCCTTTCAAGGTCAGCAAAGACTCAGGACATAGAGAACCTGTACTGCAACATCATGAAACTCAGTTGAGCTCCAAATTTTCTGAACAAGGAGGTTATGGAGCCACAGAGGAAAGAGACTGAAGTTCTATAGTGTGCCTGGGGAGAGTCACATGGAGAGAAAACTTTCTCTCAGGCTCTCATGGAGAGCAAACTGGTCAAGCATTGGTTGTGACTCATCTACATGGATGACACAGACAAAAGATCTATAGAATAAGGTACAGGACTACAACATAAACCCTGAGGGGACTTCACTGACCTCATAAGAAACATAAAGTACATGTGTTGGTATATAAGTCTTACTCTATCTAGGTCTTAACCATCCAGCAGAAAAGTATATAAATGAAGTATACATCATGGGGCCATAATATTAAGTTGAGCTGTAAATGGCTATTGTTGACAACTTCTTTGGATAACTCACTATTGTTGTGGAATGCTGGACTGTGTTGGATTGTGTTGTCAAGTTTAAGCACCTAAGTTAGTTGAATGACAATGGAGTGCCCATCTCTGACAAGTGTAGACAAAGGAAGGGGTATAGAAAGGAAGAATCATGATGTGTGTGTATGGACAGTACAGTTGGGATAGATAACACCATGCTTCTCCATAATTCTATGAGAGGCAAGATTTGCACTATTGGTGGTTAGACAGGATATTATGTCAGCTTCTAGTACTATGGATAGCCACTAGGAAAATAACAAGGTAGAAATTATTAATTATTGAATCTTTGATGTAATTCAGGTATAAAAAATAAGATACACAAACAGCTACACTCTATTTACTGATAAGAGACATATGGTATAATAATGTCTGTAAATATAATATCATGTGTGCACCTTCTATGATACCAAACATTATGAAAACAGTTTGCAATGTATTAATTTATCAAATCCATCTTGTCAAGGTATCTTAAAACTGTCTCATTGATATTTGTATTTCAATAAAACAAATATATATATATATATATATATATATATATATATATATATATATATAATAAACCTTCCCTTCCTCCATTGTTAGTGTTGGGTTTTTGTCCTGGCAACAAGGGAAGAGTAATTTAGACAGTTCTCCTCCCTTGATTTAATTCTATTATCATCAGAAATACTGCACAATGAACACTCTTCTATGCCTATTGGCCAGTAGGGTATAAGTGTGAAAGGGATGTCTCTTTGTGTACTCTCATACATGCCCTTTTCCTCTAATAAAGAATTTCTGATGAAAAAGCACTTCACAATGAGGATCTGCATTTCCTGGGTCCCTTACACACAGATGAGACCAAGGGACTGAGGTCGATACGTGCAGTGTCCAGACTTCTATTCTCCTTTTCCTTGTCCAATAATTGATATCAGTGCTAAGTGACCTTGGGTGCCATACACTGAAGGTAACAGAATTTCTAATCCTCTCAGTCCTTAAAGAAATATAATGAGTGAAACACTACCTTCTCACCACCACCACCACCACTGCTGTTGCCTATCTGACTTTATAGGAACAAGACATAAATTTACATTATGCCTACCCACTGAGATTTTTGAGTTTATCTGATAAACCTTCTAGTATCACTAGTGCTGTCAGTTCCATGAGGACAGGCAAAGTCATCTGTTTTGCTCAGTACAAAAAACTTCCTAGCTGTGGTAGACACAATTCAGCAGTCTCCTTTATCCAGTTTTCCCTTTCACAGTTTCATTTACTCATCTGTATTGTTACTGTGATCTACAGATATTAAATAGAGAAGCTCAGAAATAAATAATTTACAAATTTTAAATTGCCTAGTGCTCTGAGTAGTGACTAAAATCTCAAACTCCCTGCTTCATTCTTCTCTTTACTCATGCTGTGTACTGTGGTCTTCAAGTATTTATATTCAAAATAACGCTTATTTTTCTTAATAATGGCCTCAAAACACTAGAAGGGTAGAAATTTCTAGTGCCAAATGGGTGCTAGAAATTTAGACATGCCAGAGAGTAGCTAGAATACACTTCTCTTAAAAATGAAAAGGTGTGTGTGCAGATAGATAGATAGATAGATGATAGGTAGATAGATAGATAGATAGATAGATAGATAGATAGATAGATAGATAGATAGATAGATAGATAAATGATAGATAGATAGATAGATAGATAGATAGATAGATAGATAGATAGATAGATAGATAGACAGACAGACAGATAGACAAGAAAAAATAATACATGCGATTCACTGCTGTACACCCATCCTGGTTCTTGGATCTCATCCCCTTCATCTAAGAGGATTGCTACGATAATATGTACATGAATATTGGTTACATATGAATGGATGACAGTAATGAGAGGGGCTAGGTTTTAGTTAAAGGCAAGGGAACTTGGCTTTGAGGTCTAGTTTGTTCACACATAAAGTTGCATAAGCAAGTGCTGCCACTCAGATCAAACTCTTCAGTAGAACATGGGTCTTATCCCTAGGCACCATCCACTTACTTTGTTTGAAAGGTGGATTTCACACCAATTCTATAGTAGGTGATAGTCTAACATTTATTTAATTGTCAGTTATATTAAGATTCTGTCCCGCTTCGGGCATTGTGTAAAGCACTGATTAACTCTGAATTGGGCTTATGGGGCCCATCAGATTTGGGCCCCATAAGCCATCACTGTAGAAGCTGAAGTCAAAGCTCTTTGCCTATCCTTCTAAACTCCTTAGAGCAAGTACAGAGACTTCAGATATATATACTGACATATTTAAAATAGATTTCATGTGAAAACTTCAGATCTGTGTTCAAATCTCTTGAGGTTGACATCCCAGTTTAATTACAACAGTCTCCAGGAAATAAATTAAAGGCTCAAAAGGCTACCACAAGATCACATGCTGTCCTTGTTCTAAATTTGTCCTTACACCAGAATTCTCCACTAGAATGCAGACTCTATTGCTTTTGTTTTATTTTTCCTTGAAAATGAAAGGCATTCCTTCTTACTTGAAATACAGAAGCCACCTGTTTACATCCCCTGGCATACAGCCCCCAAAGGAGAAAAGTCCCTAGAGAAATCAGAGACAGAGTACAAGCTGTCTCTTTACACCTATTGTCTTGAGTTTTTCCAGCATTCAGGAGATGAAACAAAAATTAAACAGGTCACTTTGCAGCCTTCTGTGCTGCCCAAGTGGCTGCTCGGTGGGCCTATGGATGCCTGTCCCATGCTGCCTTCTATTGAAAGGATCTTCCATTCCATCTAATCCTGGACTTCTAGAAAAGGTCTGACCCTCTGTGCAGAGCTTTGAAGGCCAATTGAGGCTTAGCATTTGTGGATTCGTATGAGATTTCAGCTATTCATGATTAATCCTGAAGATTCATGATAAAATATTTATTGTTTTTCTCAAGCATGAAATTTTTGTCATGAGCTATAATGATGCAACTTATCTCAGTACACTGAGCAAATCTTGCTGAGAATTTTAAGGGGTTGCTTGTTTCATTAGCTATAGCTTAATTTTACTACATTTTATGGATATTAGGAAAATTAAGACATTCACATTTCTTAGCAACCTCTCAAGTATCTTCAAACTAGGAGAGATCTTGTAGTAGTTCTTGCAACAAATGCTGCTATGCAAGGCCTCCAGCCCTGAAATCAGTTTTGAGGCCAAGGTGAAATCATATTCACAGTGGGAGACATTTGGAAGGAAACCAAACTATATGAAATTATTAATATCAGCCAGGTCTTAAGCTAGGTATTCTTTGTGGATATGACTTATCTTTCAAAAACTCCTTATGCAATAGATATAATGTCTTATTTTATAGACAGAGAAGCTGGCTCACCTAAAAGAAATTAAACAAGTCACACAGACTCATATGACCTGGAAATGTAAAACCAATTCTTAATGATTCTAGGATCTTCTGACAGCAGGGGAAAGCAGGGGTTAGACTTGCCTTACCAGACTCCATCCAGAGTGGTCCTTTCTCACTTTACATGGGTGGGGGTGAAGAAGAGAACACCTCCTTGGCAGAAACCCACTAAGACTGAATTGGTAGCAGCAGTGAGAACACTTGACCTTGAGCAAACCCGGATGAGAAAAGCAGAGGGTGGGACACCAAGAACAGTGGTGTGCAATGAGGCACAGGCAGGGGCAGGCTTTCTCTGCTCGGTGTTTAACACAGCCTCTATTTCTTTGTGTCTGCTCTCACAGTCATTATTAAAAGCCCTGCGAATGGAGATTATGTAAGAAGCAGAATGCTGATATCTGACTAGGAGAATCTTGGGAAATTCTGTGATCTTAAGCTAAAATACAGACTACAAAGAAGTTACAGGAGAAAAGAAAAATCAGGTAGTGGGAGGTCAATATAACTTGTTTAAAAAGCATTTGGTACAGGGTCTCACTATACAGCACAGACTCGTAGTGATCCTCCTGTTTTCAGCCTCCCCAATGCTGGGATTGCAGGCATGCACCCCCATGCCTGGTCTCTGTGGCCAGCTCAGTGTGCCAGGGGGTGGGGCCCATGCAGCATGTGGTGCCGGAGATTGAACGCTGGCCCCTGCTCTGGCCTAAGCAGTGCTTAGTCCACTGAGCTATCTCACTGGCCCTGATATTTTTAAGATTAAGAAAATTGTTAAGTACAGGTTTCTGTACATAATGATCACATTCCTCATGGGAAGTGGGTGCATGCACATAACACATCTTAATTTTTTTAACTCCCCATTCCCTTGTTTCTTTCCCTTCTCCCTTTATCTTTTGGCTCCTTCCCATTTGCAAAAGATCTAGCTCCATGTTTCCTATTCTCTATCTTTCATTGTGTTCCTTTTTGTACTTGTTTACTCATTATTGTTAACTTTCATTAGTATATATGTTTAGTAAATGATTATACTCATCACACTGGATGGGTACATGCATGTAATGCATTTTAATTATCTTTACTTCCCACCCATCCCCACACCTGTCTCCTGTCCCCCTTCCCATTTGCAAAAAATATAGCTCTATGATTCCTATTCTCTATCTTTTATTTTGCTCTTTAAATTATTTATATTTTGGGATTCACATGTAAGAGAAACCATGTACCTTGTCCATCACCCATCTGACACTCTGGCTCTTCGGTAGCCTCGTGAAATGTCTCAAGTCTCAGATTCACTCTGCAAGAAGGAGAAGGTAGAACAGAACTTGTGAACCGCTACTCCTCTCCCCTGGAACCCCAGGATGTGCAGAGACCATCAAGGGAGAAGCATTTGTTAGGGTCTGCTCAGCACTTGGGGACTTGTTTCTCATTCTCTTAGCACAACTCAGCACTTTTGGAAAGCACTCCCCCATGGGGGATTGGGGGTTTCCTGGGCCATGAACTAAAGTGGAAGGTTGTAACTCTCCTTCCATGACATCTGTAGGCCTGAGGCCAAGGGAGAGAGACTTAGGACTAAGCAGGAAAAGAGAAAGACAGAGACCTAAAAGAAGGACTAAGAGAGTTTAGTCCAAAGAAGGATGAGCACAGAATGGCAGCCACAAATGCCTGAGGGACCACTTCACCGCCTCCTGGTCAAATTTCCCACCTCTGTAACCATTGTCTGTCATCTGTTTCCAGTTAAGAAACCAGACTGGAACAGTTAATAGTCCCTAATGATCTGGCAACTATAATTTTTGTCTTGATTACTATCAGTATTTTCACTCTGCCCTATTTTCCCTGTTCATTACTTTTATCTCCTCATCACAATTATTCTAAGAATCTCATGTGGAAGTAGGAATTGGGGTGATAAGAATCGGCCCTAACCATGTTTCTCTCAGCCGACAGTGATCATGCCTTGGGTGCCAGGGAAGGAGCAGCTTCCAGGAAATACACCAAGCTCCTTGCCTGGAGGCTAGCTGGACCTATTTCAGTCATAGGATATAGATCTCTTCCTCCAGCCGCCCTGTTCCTTGCTGAGAACAGACAGAGCTCCATTTAGCTGGTCCAGAGAATTTTGGAACCAGCTATTAGGCTGAGATAAAGCCATGAAAAGAGCCTAAAGGTAGGAGAGGAGAAACTTGGATGATAGCCAAAGATAGGATCCTTTCTCTGGCACCTTTTGCAAGTCTTTTTCCCACCTACACAATTCCAAAGACCCTTCCACCTTTGGTGGCCTGAATATCACGGCATAAAATAATACTTAGCTATTTTTTTTTCATCCTTCCCTCTAGTGACAAGGTCTGTTCATGAGAACAGTGTATGCTTTTCTTCATGCTGTGTGCATTATACCTATCCCTGAGCAGCACATCCTACTTCTTCTGAAGCTGTAGTGTAGCTAGAAAGCAAAGGGAAGGGTGAAATATCACCTGATCGAAGTACTCTATTTTATTTTGTAATTTCCATTTTCTTGCAACCCTTTGCACCAGTACAGACTATCCTTGAGTAATCCCCTCTTTAGTAAGCTTATGAAACTTTTTCAGTATTATTGTGGTGTGAACAAATATATTCTCATCCCAAGATTCCTGTCCACTGAGACATAGAGTGAACTCACTTCAAAGATTCACGAGGAAATGGAGTGTCAAGAAGTCTG
This sequence comes from Ctenomys sociabilis, assembly GCA_004027165.1. Classification (NCBI taxonomy): domain Eukaryota; kingdom Metazoa; phylum Chordata; class Mammalia; order Rodentia; family Ctenomyidae; genus Ctenomys; species Ctenomys sociabilis. The sequence goes on from PVKA01028163.1 coordinate 27,211, forward strand.
CTGCAAGGTCTTCTACAAACTCATCCCAGCAACCTCAGTGTCTCAGCAAAGCTAAGAAGTGGCTCACCACGCAGTTCTACTCTCGGGCCCAAGCAAGAGATGGCCTTGCCTCAAGCCAGCGCTGTAGAAGCCCCTCCTCTGGCCTGCCTCTCCCCACCAGACAAGAGGCTAAGAAAAGTGACCTCTCTGAGTCTGTCACTGCTCTTTCACAGCACACTACACATGCTCGGGCCCCTGCTCAGTGGCCCACAGCTCACTTCCAAGGCCACACCTGGCCCTTGATCTGTACCCCAGAAAAGAACTGTGTTCTTGGCATGCCCACTGCCTTGTTCCTGGTATATATAGCTGTAGATCCCATGAGGTAACTTCTAGGGCAGTGGGCATAGCATAGCTATGTGGGTTGTGTTATCTCCCTGATGTTCTCAAGAGAAGAGTTTCAGAATCAGACAGCTATGAATGGAAAGTTCAGGTGGTGAAGAGAGATAGACTAGAAAAGAGGGAGAAATGATGCTCTGCAGAGCTTGAAAACCCTGCTATTGCTGAGATGAGGAGAAGGAGAGGGACTGGGAGAAAGAGCTGTGTGTAAGCAGGACGGTTCAGACAACTGTACTGTGGATTTTTGATGGTCTATGGAAAGGAGCAGGCTCAGGTCCCTTTGGATCCTCATTCCAGCCAGTGCCCAGGCCCAGACTGTGAGTGGGACTGCCTGCTCTCCTGCAGGATTCTCATTCCAGACAGCACCTAGTCTGATTGTGTGTGTGTGGCACTTCCTTCATCAGACAGGCCAGGTGTGGAACCCTGCAGAACTCTCTGCAGAAAGGCTAGAGGCAAGACACACTCAGCTGATCCCGGAACAGAATTGTCAGAGTGGCACAGAGGGTTCACCTCCAAGGCTTCAGCAGGAAGAAGTGGAGCACAGCAGCCAGACCCAAGCCACAACCACATGGACAAGTTTCAACTTGATAGATCTGGACCTAATTCTAAGGTAATAACTCTACCAAAGCTCTACACCAAATTTTAGAAGAAAGTGCTATACAAAATGATAAAGAGAAGAGGCAAAATGCATTCTCAGGACCCAAGTCACCAAGAATAATTGAAGGAGACAATAGCATAGAAGAAATTAGAAATCAGACACCAGAAATCCCTGAAATAATAGCATCTGAAGTAAAGAGACAACAGCAGAAAGGTATAGAGGGAATCAGATCAGAAATAATTTCTGAAGAAAAAAAAACGAAATGGTAACTATAATCAAAGAAGTACTATGTGCTTCTAAAGAAGATACTGATAAAAATAGAAGAGAACATTAAAATGATGGAATCCTTGAATGAGCAATATAGGAAAGAAATAGAATACATGAAGCAGATTCAAAGTGATATACAGCAAATTAAAACCTCAATCACAAGCTGGAAAAACCATTAGAATGAAAGTGAAAATAGACTTTCAGACTTTGAAGACACTATTGAAGCTAGTGAAAAGATAAGAAAAGATCTTTCAAAAACAACTAGGATGCAGGAAAAAATAATTCAATATCTGCAAGATGATGCAAAGATGATCAATGTAAGACTGATAGGCATCTGTGAGAAAGAAGGAGTCAGTACAAATGATATAAAAAGAATATGGGCAGAATTAATAGCAGAAAACTTCCCAAATATGGGGAAACAATCTGACATTCAGGTAACCAAGAAGCATACAGAACTCCAAATAACATCAACCCAATTAAAACCACAGCCAGACACATGATAATCAAGAATCCAGAAATTTAGCACAGGTACAGCGTACTAAAAGCTGCTAGAGAAAAGAAGATCACATTTAAAGGAAAAACCATCAGAAAAATGGCAGATTTCTCTTCACAAACCATCAAGTCAAGAAGAGAACTGAGCAAAGTACTTCAAGTCTTGCAAGAAAACAAATTCCAACCCAGACTGGTAGACCCTGCAAAACTCTCTTTCATTTTTAATGGAGAAGTGAAATACTTCCATGACAAAGAACAACTAAAGAATTTCATGACAACAAAGCCAACCCTACACAGACTATTAAAAGATATTCTAGAGAGGGAGCAAAATGACCATAACTCCATAAATGAGACTGGAAAGAACCCACCAAATAGGGCAAACAGTTAACACAGGAGAAATAAAGAGGTATGCAACGTCAGTCTTGCAATTATTCTTTTGTATACAGCAGCAAAATATTTCCATCAGTATACTCTACAAATGGACTTCTCCTGCACCCTATGGGTCATGACTCTGTCCAGTCTACAGGGTGGATATCAAGAAAATAGCAATGGCTCAGTCCTACAAGTGACATGGACACTTTCCACATCCACTACATACTAGAACTTTGTGCAATATCCTATCCCCAAACTGTTAGACATACTGGTCCAGTATTTTTGTTATATTTTATACTTAGTAATTCTTCACTACCATGAAAACATTTTCTTAGTTGATATTTTTGTATATATTAACCTAATCAAATACCATGTGAGTACTCTGAATTGATCACACATTCATACATACAATACATTCTATTCAGGCCTCTTAGTTGGATGCACAATTTAATTTTAATTTTTGAGTATTGTTTTG
>PVKA01028164.1:0-29684 GCA_004027165.1 Ctenomys sociabilis
AAAAAAAAAAAAAAAAAAAAAAAAAAAAAAAAAAAAAAAAAAAAAAAAAAAAAAAAAAAAAAAAAAAAAAAAAAAAAAAAAAAAAAAAAAAAAAAAAAAAAAAAAAAAAAAAAAAAAAAAAAAAAAGAAAAAGGAAACAGTTTGCAATGTATTAATTTATCAAATCAAATCCATCTTGTGAGGGTATCTTAAAACTGTCTCATTGATATTTGTACTTCAATAAAACAAAACAAAACACACACACAAATTTGTTAAGAATTTGGAACATTTTTAAAAAACTAATCTTAAATTGTTAAGTACAACACACATGGTAGGAGGTATAATTAAAAATAGAGACTAAAAAATTTATTACAGTAAGAACTTGCTGTGATCCCTCTTAAAGTACTTCTTTGAACACACTTATCTCATCATTCTTGCTATTTTCTGAAGCAGTTGTGAACATTCTTTCATGTCTTTAATTCTACAGCTATGGCTGCCTTGATGTTCAATACTGATTCAAAATATTTATCTTATGGTCATTAAGGCTTTCGGGATGAGCCAGAGCCGCATGGTATCAGACCTGGTGGATGAGGACACAGGTCACGACTTTCTCCTGAGGCACACAGCACCTTTCACGACATTTCTCATCACACCTGGCAAAAGTGCTCACAGACACAGTCTTCCCAAACAGAATCAGAAAGTGGCAAGCTGCTAAGATAAGTGTGAAGGGGAGTATTTTAAGAGGGATTAATGGCAATGTGTGTTTTACGATAAAGTTTAAAGTTTTAAACATTCACCATATATTTTGACCACTGCAAAGCACAGAAAATATAAATGTACTGTATAACAATGAAAAACACATACCTTGGCATATTAAGAAATGAAATATCGTCATAGCTCTGCTTGTGAATGTTCTAATCACAAATCCTTCCTCTGCTCATCTTATGTAACCTCTTTATATAAATATTACCTCTCAGTAATACAGTCACTTCTTTATTTCATTTCACATCACATCAGTACTGTCCTTTAAATACTATAACTTATTTTTGCCAGCTGAACTTTACCACAGTACGTTTTGTGGTTTTACTTTGCATTGAGTATTGTTTATAAGATTCATCTATGTTGATTTATGCTGTCTAGTCTGTTTTTGCTATATAATTTTCCAGTATATGAATGTACTAGAAATTATTTATTTTACTGATATATATTTGAGTTGCTTTCAATCTAGGTAGATCTGAGTTTCTGATGCATGTTTTTTACTTGCTACATAATGTTAAAACATTTTTTGCATGGGAGTTTCTGGCAGCAAATTCTGTTTTCACCTGAGAAACTTCCTGTTTTTCCTAGATCAGAATTCTAGCTTGGTGTTTTTTTTCCCTTCTCTACATCTTAAACATTTCATTCCAGTCTCTTCTTTCTCACATGGTTGCTGACAAGGTGAATGGGATCCTTGCTTTTGCTTCTCTATAGGCAATGTGTTTTTCCTTTTGGCTTCTTTCCTTGTCCACTTCTGTAGTGTTTGGGTACTGGGGACAGTGGTTTGCCCTGTGTCCATCTCTGAATGATCTAAGAACAGTCGTCATTCTTACCCAGTCTGTTTGGCTTTTTACTTATTAGAATGAAGTGGCAACTTGAAGCTCCTTAAGTGTAGAGCTGGACGCCAAAAAGCCTGTTAAAATGTGTGTGCACACATACTCACACTTCTGTTGGATATACCACCTCCAAGCCGAATAGTGGGTCATGTGGCATTCATAATGTTCAGCTTTATAAATAATTCAAGTAGTTTTCCAAAGCAGTTATACTAATTTATCCCTCTATCACAGCACATGTACAAGACAGAAATAGATTCCAATTTCTCCATATCTTCACCCGCACTTATGAATCTTCTGTTTTTTAAAACAATCATTCTGATATGAGTTAGGTGACATATTGTCATTTTGATTTGTATGTCTGTGATCGGTGATGTCAAGCACCTTTTTCATAGATCTGTAGGCTATTTCTATGTCTTCTTTGAAGAAATACCTAAAGTTCTTTGCCCATTTTTCAGTTTGGGTTAGTCTTTTATAGTTACTGTTTTTTGTCTTAAGAAAATCTTTCTCAAACCCTAAATCATGAAGCTATTACTTTTTCATTGAAAAAATGTTTATAAACCCTATAGCACTACCTTTTATCTTTTCTACAATGTAGGTTTAAGCCTTTAGCTGTGGGTGTCTGGAGTTCACAGAGAAAGTAAGTTTTTATTACATTATCTAATGTTAACAGTATGATTTATGCATCTGGTATTTCACCTGGATACCAAATAGCATGCTTTAACAATGTAAATGTAGAAATGAATTTTTTTTCTGCAGTTGGATTGGCACTACAATCAACCATTAAATTTTCACCTTCACCTTCCATTTTTCAGGTAATTCTAATATCATGGGTCCTCTGATTCTTCAAAGTGCCACAGATGTTCTTCTGGACTTAGCAAGACTAAACGGATTTCCAGTAGGGGTGCAGTTATAACAGTAGCTGGTATGAGAAAGGAAGCAAAACCCTGCCTGGCTGAGAGGCCCCAGGGTGAGGGGCTAAAGAGCTACCTCCCGGGCCCACAGAAGGGTTCTCCCCCTAGGCTGAGGAGCAGGGTTTTGGTACAGCATCATGATGAAGAAGCTGATTTCTTGGCTTTAGCAAGTTCCTACACTGTCAGTTTGTTCTTGGAGCTACAGGAACAAGATGAAATAAGGAAGCTACATCAGCCACAGATTACAGTCATTGCGGCTCCTTGGTAGTCAATATAAATATATGAGTTTATTGATACAATTTAGGTATACACATAATTGACCACTAATGACCACATTCATTATAGAGAATTTGTATCTGTACCTGATGTATCTTAATTTCTTTTTTTTTTTTTAGCAGTATCTCAAAATTGATGGTTTCTATTATAGATTGAGTCTAGATGTCCCCCCAAAGGTTTATGAGATCACAGGTGGGACTTTTAGGAGCTGGCTGGATCTGGGGTTTGTGCTGCTGGGATCAGGGACATGATTTTGGGACTGATTCAAGGTGTAATGCTAGGACTAAAGGTGTGAGTACTGCCTATCCTACGGGTCAGTTAGCCTGGTAACTGAAAGAGCTGTGGCTATAGCTTGTCACTGGCTGGTTAGTGCTTCACTGCTGGCTACCTTTTCTGCTGCCTTGCTTTGCTGGAACTGTTTATCATCTGTGATGCCCTCTGCAATGCCATCCTGCCGTGGAGCCAAATCAACTTTTCGTCTTTTGACTTTCAGCTGACTATGGGCTGAAACCTCTAGAAACTAGAGCCAAATAAACCTGTTCTCCTGACTTTGGGCATAGGTATTTTGTCTCAGTAATGAGAAAATAACAGGTGGTTTCTTCTTTCCCACTCAGGTCTATCACCCACCTGAAATAGATTTCTATGTCTGGTGCAAAATATGAGACTAATTTAATTTTTTCCATATGGAAATTCAATTTGCCTCAGCATAACTAAATGCAAGGGCTGCCCTTTCTTTGCTTTTGAGTGAAACATTTGCTGTACATCCCTTAGTATGTGTGGATAGATCTGTGTTAGGACTTCCTATGCTGTCCCCTTGGCCTACTCTGCACCAAGACATGACATTTTTTTATATAAGCTTTATAATATATTTTGATGTTTGGTAACATAAATTAAACCCATCTTGTTCTTCAAATATGCACTGGATATTTTTGGCTCTCTGCATTTGTGTAGTTCGGAATTAGCTATCCAAATTCTGTAAGAATCTTGTTGAAATTCTGACCAAGATACTATATTAATTTAGTAATATCTTTGGTTTTACTTTAAAAAATTTTTTTTGCATTTTTTGTCACCTTGGGGAGTGGGTTATGTATATATTATAGCTTGCTTCTTGTTTTGTTTAAACCCCTTCTCTTTTTCCTCTAAATTCCCTATCAGTTTTCATTCATATTAATGGCATTAATCTTAGCTATTTTATAGCATATGTTCACACTCACTGAGGTCATTAGGTTCCTGTATGTTATGGTTTCTGTCTGGTTGTCCCCTGAAAGCCTTGCACAGCTAGTTTTTTGGAGGTGCTGAGTCCAGAGCTTATGACTGACTCATGGTGCAATGCTGGGATTAACAGTGTGAGTGCTACATCCACCCTGGGTTGAGTAGCCTTGCATACAGTATGAAAGATGTTTGCCTTTTCCCTCTTCTCTTGTTGCTTTTGGTACCTTCCACCACCATGAACTGTTGCCTCACTGCAAGGCACCACACTGCCTTAGAACTCACCAACTATGGCCTGACACCTCTGTTAACTGTGAGCTATACAAGCCTGTCCTGGGGCCGGGGAGATGGCTCAGTAGAATAAGTGCTTCCCTGGCAAGCACAAGGGCCTGAGTTCAATCCCCAGTTCCATAAATAAATAAATAAATAAATAAATAAATAAATAAATAAGTCTGTTCCTCCTTTAACCTTGGGTATTGGATATTTTGCCTCAAAATTGAGAAAAGTAATTAAGAAATATTTTTATAACACTGAGTTCTCTAGTGTAGCAACATAGGGTAGTTCTTTTATTATAAATCTTTAATGTTTCTAAATATTCTTTACCTATAGTCAGCATGCCTGACTTTCATTGGAATATTAGATATTTGCAATTTTTCTACATCTTTGTAAAGGATATTTTAAAACCTTAATTTCCTAAAAGGTTGTTGCTCATACAAATGACATCTGCAAGGTGAATTTGTAAACTTAATAAATCTCTTATTAGCTCTATATAACATCTCTATAGATGCCACTGCATAAGTACACATTTTATCATCTACAAATACAATGTTGTTTCTTCTTTTAAAAATACTCACATCTTTTATTTTATTTTCTTATGAGTTGGCCTAATCCTTAAGTAAAATGCTGAAAAGGAATTCTTGCTCCTAACCTCAAAACAAAAAATTTCAATGTTATAGCTTATATTAGCTAGTAAAATAAAACAGGTAAAGTCTCTCTAGAGATGTATTTTATCAGATTAGAAAAAAATACTCTTCTATTCCCACTTTGGTAATTGCTTTTTGAAATCATAATACTGGATTTCATCAAATGGTACATAGAGATGATTATGTGGGTTTCTTTCATTTATTAATTTGGTAAACATCACTGATTTTCTACATGACACTAATCTTGCATTCCTGAGATAAACATATCTTGGTCATAGAACATGTTTCTGATGTTACTCTATTTGGTTTCCTAATATTTTGTGCAAGATTTCTGTATGCCGATGAGTAAACCTGGTTTATGGCTTTCTTTTTCTGTATTATTTTTTCTAGTTTTGGATATAAAGATTTTGCCAGTTTAAAAAAAAAAAAGAGTTGAAAAGCATGACCTTTTCAGTTATCTCGATTTAGTAAGATAATAGGATTATTTATTATCTGAGTATTTAGTAGAAATCACTAATGAAAAAAAAAATCACTAATGATGAGTTCAATCCCCAGTACTGCACACACACACACACACACTCACACTCACACAAAAGAAGTCACTAATAAATTTATTCAGACCTAGTGTTTCATGTTTAGAAAGTGTTGACTATTTGTTGATTCAGTTTATTTACTAGCTTAAGCTCATTTAGGCTTTCTATTACTTTTTGAAGCTGTTTGGATGTTATCTTGCTCCATGGATGTCAACTTTAATTTCCAAATTTATTGGCACAGTTACTTATAATATCTTACTGTGGTACTTGATCTCTGTATTACTAGTAATGATACCATTCTCTCATTTCTGATACTGTCATAACTGATACAGTAAACCTTTTACAATTATGAGGTAATATAATTTCATTTCTAGCAAACCTTTTTCCCTTAGGGTTTATTTTATTTAATATTAACATAGTCACACCAGCTATTTTTCTTTTTGGCAGATCCAGGGATTGAACTCAGGCCCTTGTGCTTGCCAGGGAAGCATTTATTCCACTGAGCCATCTCCCCAGCCCCACACCAGCTATTTTTTTTTTTTTTTTTTTTTTTTGTCTTTTTGAGACAAGGTCTCACTATGCAGTTCAGGCTGGCCTTAAGCTCACTTTGTAGCTCAGGCTGTACACCAGCTATTTTTGATGAGGATTTATAACAGATAAAATTTTCCACTCTTTTACATTTTTCGTCTTTTTTTTGGCTGTACTGGGGATCGAACTTGGGACCTTTTGTTTGCCAGGCAGGCACTTATGCTTTTCAGCTGCAAACCTAGCTTTACTTTGTCATTTATATCACGCCATACTTACAGGCTATAGTTGGGCTTTTATCTTTTATAACCTCATAATCTTTGTCTCTTAACATAATTTAGTACATTAACTACATTTTTTTACGTAACATATTTGCTAACACCTTGGATCCAGAATGTAAATCTCAAACCTTTTTCTTTGCTTTAAAGGTTTCACTATGCCCCATATTTCCTATTTTTCGATTCTTACCATGTTTTCAATAGAAAATATAAATAATAAAACAGTAACTCAACAAACATGAAACATCATAATAACAGAAAGAAGGAAAAGATCTTATGATCATCTCAAAAAAATGTGAAAAGTATTAGATAAAAATAATTCTCAAATTCAGTATAGAAGGAGTGCAGTTCATACTAATGGCTACATGTGGCAAGCCCACTGCTAACATCACATTTAACAGTGAAGAGCTATAAACACTTCCTGAGATGAGGGATGAGACAAGGATCTGCATCCTCACCATTTCTATATCCAGGTATTAGAAATCCTAACCAGAACAAGCAGGAGGAAGAAATGAAAGGCATCCAAATTAGAAAAAAGAAGTAGATGCTGCTTATCAACATATATTTACATACAGAAAATCTCAGTACTCTACAAAAAATCTATTAGGATTAATACAGTAAAGGTACATAAAAATTATCAGTTTCTTTATACTAATAAGACATTATCCTAAAGAGAAATCAAGAGAATAATTTCATTAATAACAACAAAAGATGTTAAAAGTAAAATTAACCAAAGAGATAAAAGACTTGTGCATTGAAAATTTAAATGAACTAAGAGTGGTGGCACAGGCCTATAAACTCAGTGCTTGGGAGGTTGAGGCAGGGGGAACTACCACAAGTTTGAGGCCAGCCTGTGTTTTCCATGGTGGAAGTCAGCCTGAACTATATAGTGAGACCATGTCACAAACAAACAAACAAACAAACACCCAACAATAACAATTCATGAAAGAAACTAAAGAGGACATAATTAAATGGACAGATGGTCCAGGTTCATGAATTGGAAGAACATAATTAATATAGCAATACATCCTAAAGCATTTGATAGATTCAATTTATGAAATTCCTGGGATATTTCCTCAGAAATGGAGAACAACTAAAAAATGCATAGAGAATCACAAAAGAGGCTGCGTATGGTGGTACATGACTGTAATCCTGGCCCTCAGAAGGAGGGCCTCCGTTTGAGGCACAAGGATCCTGCCTAGCTTGTGAGTTTAAGCCTAGCTTGGGCTACAAATCTCACCCCCCCAAAACAAAACCAACCAACCAACTAAACAAAAACAGTGACTAGGCAAGCAATCTTGAGTAAAAAAGAACGAAACTGGAGCCAGGGAAAGAGCGCACTGGCATAAGTTCCTGCCTTGCAAGCACTAGGTCCTGGGTTTGATCCTCACGGGGGGGGGGGGGATGGGGGGAGAAGATGTACTACTACTTGAACTCAGGTTGGGAACTTAGCTCACAGGCAAGATGCTTGCCTAGCATGCTCAAGGTCTTGGGTTCAATTCTCAGCACTATAAAAAATAAAAAGTAACTATAATGCTATAGTAACCATAACACTACATCAAGCATGTCTCCATGCCCTCTGAAAGCCTCATGCAACTTTATTTGTTAATTTTTATTATTATTATTATTATTATTATTTTTTTGGTATCTGGTCAGTCTGCCTTTGGGGGGTGGGGCTGGTGTGGCATGTGGGGCTGGGACTAAACCAAGGTCCCTGTGCCCTTGCTTAAATTTGTCAAGTGACTGCTGAACCATCTCACTGAACCCTCATGCAGCTTTAGATGGGGCTTTTTCAGAGGGGGCTGAATCTAAAGTATGCAACTCATTCATGGTTCAGTACTAGGAGTAAGGGTGCTGGGATTAAGGCTGAGCGATTCTTGGATCACCACACCGATTGGACTGGCACTCGCCTAATTCCAGTAGACTGGATATAATAAAAGGGACATGTTATGGTTTGTGTTTAGAGGCCCCTGCAAAGCCTCATGCAGTCATGGCATGAGCTTCTAGTGTTCACAATTAATTCATGGCCCAATGCTGAGATTATGAGTGTGAGTGCTATTCCTACTCTGGGGCAGGCAGCCTGCATGCAGTATAAAGGAGGAAACAAGGCTTGCTCTGGGCTGCTGATGCTCTCCTTTTGCTCTTTTCTGTGGCCATGAACTATTGTCCTTTGCCATGTGCCACCCTGCCTTGGAGCCAGCTGGATATGGACTGAAGCATCTACTAATTGTGAGATAAATGTCTTCTTCCCTTTGAGCATGTATGTTGTTTCAGTGAGGAGAGAAAAGTAACAAAGATAGTACTAGTATAAGAAGAAACACAGACCAACAGAAATAGAAAAGTTTCTACATATTTATAATCAAATAAAGGTGCCACAAACACACAATTTTCAGTAAGGGATGCTGTGACAACTGTACATCCTCATCAAAGAGAATCAAATTGAAGTTTTATCTTATATCATATACAAAAATAAGATGGATTAAAGATATAAATGCAGCATTTAAAGCTACAACTCTTAGAAATAGCAGAAAATCCCTATGAAATTGGTGTGGTCAATGGTTTCTCTGACATATTCCAAAGTACAGGTAACAATAGCAAAAGTAGAGAAATGGGCCAATATTAAACTAAAAAGTACCTGCACAGCCAAGGAAATCAACAGCAAAGTTGCTGCTGAAGGTGACAAAATATCTGCAAATCATATGCTGAGGAGGGGTGAATATCGAAGATATGTAGAGAATTCAAACAACTCAACAGCAAGAGAACAAGTAACTTGGTTAAAAAAACAGGCAAAGCACATGAATGGTCATTCATCAAAAAAGGTATGGAGGGGTAGGAGAGATAGATAGCTCAGTGGTCTAAGCACCTGCCTGGCAAGCGCAAGTACCTGGGTTTGATTCCTGTTACTGCATGCTGTGCTGTGGCAGCCCCAGAAATGAGGCATGGTGGCACACGCCTGTAATCCCAGGAGGATCACGAGTCTGAGCTGCAAAACCCTGTACTAAAAAAGGTATCTGAATGGTAATAGGTATGTATATAAGAGGATCAGCATCTTTGATAAGTGAAATGTGAATTAAACCAAATTAACTATTGCTTCACACTTGTTAGAATGGCTGTTAGGAAAAAAATGACAGCTTAGCGCTACCAAGAATGTAGAAAAAAAAGTGTTGGCATTTATGTATGAAAAATATTCAAAATTGGATTTCTAAGGTACAGTTCTTTATAGGTAAGTAAAAAAACATAAATTCTATCATACTGTATACTATTTATGAGCACAGAGAAATATGCTAAAACATACTTCAAACATTTTAAGTAGCAAAACCAGAAATAAACGTTGTTCTCCTTTCCCCCACTTAATGAATCTAACATAAAAATCAATAAATGAAAATGCTTTGTAAACACCCTGAGCCTGTGCAAGAGGAGGGCACAGAGATAGTATGAGTGCTGTACTCTTTTGCTCTTGTTGACTTTACTGTCTTCTGCTGTTAAACCTGTTGACCCTGGGTCACGCTACCCTGCCTTGAAGCCAGTGATTATGAAATAGGATCTCCTCACAAACTGTGAAATAAATAAACCTTTTTCTTTTGCAAAAAAGGAAAAGGAAATATGATCATTTAGTTTTATGTGGTAACTAATTACCCATTTGATTCCCAGACGTATTCTCTTCAAAAGGAGCAAATCTCTTACATTTATTAAAATCTTTTCAATGATTTACAGACTGTAAATGGTTAATTCAGTTACTGTCAAACTAAAGATTGTACAGATTCCATATTAGTTGTATAACCCACAGTACATAAGAACTTCAGAATGACCAAATTAGCTGGCAGAAACAGGAAGCCATCTCTGTACTTTTACAAGTGACCCTTTACTGTGACCCATACTCAACAAAACTGCAGGCAAGGAAGCTAAACATACATGAGCATATGGGATAATATTTGGCTGATCTATATCAATAACAAATTGAGAATAAAGTATACTCCAAAATCATGGTAATGAATCAAAGCAAGATGGAAGTTATAATATGTACTCTGAATGGTTTGCAGAATATAACAAAATATATGCAAAAATATAACAAGACCAAAGGCTGTTTATCATAATACTTAGTGGTTTGCCTCTTTTGTCATTGGAGAATAACATGCATATTACATTAGATGGAATTTTATTTTTTCTAGATATTGTAATGATAATTTCTTTTTTTATGTAATGATAATTTCTACACAATTTATAGTTCAAATTTGGTAGGATGTCACCTTAATAAGAATTTTTACTCTTTATATATGAACCTAATAGCAAAAGAAAATAAAATAAAACCAGAAATAAATGTTGTTCTTCTGTCCCCCACTTGACAAATCTATCATACAATCAATAAATGAAAATGTTTTGTAAACACCCTGAGTCTGTGCAAAACTAAACCTAAGGGTTGGGAAGACAGGTTGATGGTCTAAATGCCTGCCTGGGAAGTACATTGACCTGAGTTCAATCACCACCCATGCTGGCCCCAGTGTCATCATGCTGGCCACCTAAACTGGGAATGGTGGTGCATGCCCATAATCCCAGCACTGGGGAGGCTGAGACAGGAGGAACACTATGAGTCTGAGCTGTGTAGTGAGACTCTGTACCAAATAAATAAATAAATAAAAATTTAAAAATACAAACTAAAAACAATTCTAAACAGAAAAATGCCCAGGTCAATGAAATATACCAAACTGTATAATACAGTTGTGCAGAGAAGGTTTCCAAATCTGTGTATATAAAATATTTTCTTATGTTACTGATCCATTAAAAAAACTTTCAGAATGGTCAATTCATTAATTATGATATGCTTTTACAGTTTAGATCTAACATGTCCTACAAAGTCTCACATTCAGAGGTGGAGCCAGGTCAGTACGTTGGGTCACTGGAGACCAGACCTGGAAGGTATATTCTTGCCTCTCACACTTCCCTTCTGTGCTTTCTTGCTACCGTGGGACAAACAGTTATCTTCTATAGACTGTCCCACCATGGCTTGAAGCCAGTCAACCATGAACTATACCTACAGGACTGTGAGCCAAAATAGACCTGTAACTTGTAGATATCAATATTTCATCCCAACAATGGGAAAGAGACTAATATAGAAAACTGATACTGAGATGGAGTCACTCCTGTGACTATAATTATATGGATTAGAAGCCTTTGGGATTGGCTTGTAGAAGAGTGGTCTGGGGATGCCAGCCTGGGAAGAGTTAGAGTGCCATCAGCCAGGCTTCAGAGGTGATTCTGATTGGAAGTCAAAGTACCAGAATACTGACAGGAATGCAGATAGTGAAGGTCAGGGTCTGGAAGTTTCAGTTAGGAATAAGGACCCATTAGTAACTGGACTACAGGCTGTGTATGTTATACTAGGGCAGAAAATTTGTCTTTATTTCCCCATGTCCTGAAACTTTGCAGGAGACTAAGATTAAGGACAGTGGACTAATTTACCTGGGAGAAGAAATTTCAGGCCAGGCCAACATTTAGGCTGTGGCGTGGGCATTGACAGTAACTTTTAGACACATTTACAGTGAGAATCAGGACAAAAAACCAGAGCTAAGTAATCTGAAAAATTGTGCTGGTGGCCAGAAAGCAAGCTCCAGTAAAGTTGGGGCTAGGGAGAGCTCAGGTGCTGAAAAGATTAGCACTAAAAAGAAGCCAAGTACTCTGTATCAGGGCAACAGGAAGAATGGTATGAAGTCCTCTTAAAAAAATCAGTAAGACCTCACCCATCCCAGCTCAAAGGTGCAAAAGTATAGACTTTTCCTTAGAGAGGGTATCTGCTGCGCACGCTGCTTGAGAGGGGCCACCTAGGAAACTGGTTTACCAGGATTCATTTCATTATGCTCAGCCACTCAGGTACTCAGAGACTACTGTCACCTTGGTCCACGGGGATCAGGATACTGCCTGAGTGGCAGCAAACTTTCTTGGCATCATCCATGTGGTGGCAGTTTCACAGGGATGCAGAATGCAGTTATTAGGTCATAGAGTCTGTCACCTAGATTTCAAAGGAATGCCTGGAAAGCCAGACAAGGAGCCTGCAAAGGCAGTACATGAAGCTGTGAGAGTGAAGGTGAAGGTGGAGATGCCAAGAATGGAAAATCTGTGAGGAAAGTTGCAGGCAGTGAGCAGAGCCAGCCCAAAACAGAGACGCCTTGTGGGTGGCAACCAGCAGTAACATAGCAGTGCAGCTGCCAAAGCCCTTTACAGTTCATGTCTCACAATCCACCCTGGTTGTTGAACATGGAGCTTCAAGATTTAGTATCTGTCCTCTGGGCTTAGTCTTGCTTTGACATTATTTCTATTCCTATTTCCCACCTTTGAGAAAGGGAATATTTACCGTGTCCCATTGTATGTTGGAAGTATTTAACTATGTTTTCAATTTTTATAGGTGCTCACAATTAAGAGTATGCTCAGCCTCAGAATGAAATGAACATGAATCTTCTGGGAGCCAGAGGCAGAATGTTATGGTTCAGATCCACAATATTCCCCACGAGTCTTACCTTTGCAAATGGAGCCTGGTCAAATGGAGAATAAATGGAGGTATGACTTGGACATATTCCTGTTTTTGACTCCTCCCTTTTCACAGTGTTTCCTGGTGGCTATGTCGTAAGAACTTTCTACATCATGTCTTTGAGTTAGCCAATCACAGGCTAAACCCACTGGAAATTGTGAGCCAAAATAAACTCCTTCAAATGGTAGGTGTCAGGTATTTTGTTCTAGCAATAAGAAGTTACTAATACACATGTCAACTTCAGTAGATTAGGAAACACCTTGTTTATTAGTTAAACACAGGTTGGGTCATGTCTGTAGATGACTGCCACAAGGGCAACAAACTGAGGGACAGAAGATCACTCTAGATATAGATGCTACTCACTAATAGGCTTGTAGCCCGGCTGGAATAACAAAGGGAAAGAAGAAGGAAGGGTACCTATTACTTCAGAGTGCCAGTCTTTGTAGTTGCCTTTGGACAGAGATTACCAGGTTCTTCGGCCTTCCAAAGCAGACCTGCACCAGTAAGCCTCTAGGCTTCTGACTTTGGATTGGCATTGTAGTCTTGATCCTGTCTGATCTGTGGCTTCCAGCTTCTTGATCTGAGCAGCTATTGGATGCTTGGGGTTTCCAGCATGTACAGAGCCACTGTGGATGCTTCTGCCTCTGATCCTGGAAGCCTACTTAGTAAGTCCCCTTGCATAATTATGCAGATATTTTCTATTGGTTCTGTTACTGCAGAGAACCCTATCTAATACAATATTGAAGAATAGTCATGTTTCCTTGAACAATACAGGGAAGTAATTATGCACATTGGAATTATTTATACTGGATACATTTGTGGGGGTTAGTGACAGTACTGTGGAACTTATTTTCCTTGAATTTATTATTATTATTATTATTATTAAATATTCTTCAGAAAGAAAGCTAAGAAACAATCTCAGGTCATTATTCAGAATACTATGACTGTATGGAAGACAGACATTGTTAGGAAATATGCCTTGTGAGACTTCCTATAGATCATTGTAAAATACTGTGGTGATGGATTTTATTGTGAGGTAAAGGTGTTTCATCACTCTAATGCAAGAAGACCACAAAGCAAACAACCACCATCTGTAACAATAAAAACTCCTTCAGTCTTATGAATGTAAATGCTCCTACAAGGCTCTTCAGAGAGTATAGAGTATAATCTAACATACTTGAAAAACTGTCATTTGTTGGTTGATTTCAGGAGGAAAAGTTGTTTCTTTGGCTCTTAAATTAATACATATGTTTTCCAAAAAACAAAATCTCACTAAAACAGACACTATGATTTCAAAGATTAACAATCCTTACAGCTGCATTATAGTCGTTTTATCAGTGGCTTGAGGGGGGTAGTCATCAGTAATGCTTCAGCTTGTAAGAACTGACCCTGCTGCTATAAATGGAATTTTGTCTCTTCCAGAATTGAGCACCTCTACAATGATCTTCTTAAACAAGGCTAATGCTTGGGGTCCTTAACAGAAAAGCTGACCTCTACAGGAAGGGAACAAACTCAGCCCACATGATGACAGCCCCAAGTACCAAACTTCACATAGGTAAGAACAGATGGGCAAACATCAGAGTAAAGTATATAGAGAACAAAACTGGGTAAAAGAACTTAGAGGAAAGGATGATGAAGGAGTGTAAGAGATTATAATGTGCTTAAAGATAAAATATATTAATGAAGAGTAGAATATAAATAGAACACTTAATAAGATAGCATTCTCTAAAAATTAGAAAGTTATTCATTTAAAAATAACCAAAAGATTGGGAGTGGAATATATCCTAGTGAAAGTAGATGAGCAAACAGAAACAAAACAAAACAAAAACTCCATCCAGGAAAACTACTGTTCTATATTAAATGAGTTCTAGAAAGAAAAGAGGGGCTGAGTTCAATCCTTGGTTCCACCAAAAAAGAAAAGAAAACAAAAAAAAGAAAGAAAAGACCAAAAAAGATGGGAACAGAACCTAACTGTGGGGCTGGGGAGATGGCTCAGTAGAATAAGTGCTTTCATGCCAAGTGCAAGGGTCTGAGTTCAATCCCCGGTTCTGCCAAAAAACCAAAAAAGACCTAACTGAAATATTGCATGGAAATTTACCTCACCTGAAGAAGACAGATACATGGGACTTAAGGTTGAAATAATAATCAAGGGTTAAGGACAATATATTATTTGTCCTTAAGGACTGCTATAACACATATATCACACCTAGGAAGCTCCAAGTAGTAGAACCCTACTCCACAGCTTTGGGGGCCAAATCAGGATCACTGGGCTGAGATCAAGATATCAGTGGAGCTGCATTCTGCTAGAAAGGTCTAGGGAAGAATCCATTTCTTGCCTTTTCTACCTTCTAATGCTGCTAATATTCTTGGACCTATGGTCTTATTGTGGCCAAAAGGTCTCACTTCTAGATAATCCAGATTCCAGCAATCTGAATGCATGTTTCAAGCTTCTCTTACTCATTCTAAACTATGTCCTTGGCCCTTCAAGTTAACTCCCAGAAATCTACCAGTTGTGGGCTGGGGAGATAGCTCAGTAGAATAAAGTGCTTGCCTGGCAAGCTCAAGGTCCTGAGTTCAATCCCTGGTATCACAAAAAAGAGCAAGAGAAATCCACCAGTTGATTTTCTTTTTCTTTTTTTTTTTTTTTTGATAGAACTGGGGATTGAACTCAGACCCTTGTGCTTGCCAGGGAAGTGCTTATTCTACTGGGCCATCTCCCTGGCCCCTCCACTAGTTGATTTGGCTCTCCACCTTAAGCCAGTCTCCCAGACAGCACTCTGTTCCCAGGACGATGCAACAATGTAATGAGCTAACACTTCTGTGCCACTGGCTATTACTTCACCTTAACTATGAATTCTGAGCACTGTGTAAATTGGCACAGACTCTAGCTCTATCTTTAAAAATTGTCATTTTACTATGAAAACACTAAGAAATTCTTTGCTTGCTGTCTACAATATGAGATCAAACTTGTACTAGATTCTGTATCACTGTCTAAAGAAAGGTGACTGGACTTTCCTCAATGAAAAAAAAATCAGTACTGATAGGATACATTTCCATAACTACATGTCTCTGTATAACTATTGGATCTTACAATGTACAAAATAAATTAAATACATTTGATTAACAGCAAGTTTCATTGCTTAGTTTGGAGTGGAAGAATGTGTTTTAATATTTCTTCTGCAATATGTTCAGTAGAATGTAGAGAGAGGATGTAGGGAAAGCAAAAAGGCAGCAAAAGGAAGTATCACAGTGAGTATGCAGTGAGAGTGAGTCTTAATTTTCTATGGCCTTTCAACTGAATTCCAGTTATAGAATGTAATTGCAACTGTTTAAAGCCTATCAATCATTATTAACAAACCTGATTGAACCCCTTCAATGATCTATTCCCTCAAAATCTAGGCAAAATAAAAAGAATTTTAAAAATGTAAAAAGAAAAATAAAAGAATGGGGATAGCAGATGGCAGCAGGCTTTCAGAAGTAGGAAAAGAGGTAGAGGAACAGCTGAGTGCTAGCTGAGCTACCAGTGCCTCCAGAGAGCACTCTACCTTCAACAGCAGTCTGAGCATTTTACTTACACCTCCAGAGGGGGATACAATAGAAAGACAATTCATTCACTTCTTAGAAACTTTAAAGGTGGAGGCCATGAACTGAGGTACTGGCTGACAATCTTTCATTTTTCCTGCTCTACTGAAACTGTTCAAATTCTGAAAGTTAACCCACATTACTAAATCCAATGGCACCAGGGATTGAACTTAGTACCTTGTACTTGCCAGGCAGGGGCTTATGCCAATGAGCTATCTCCCTGGCCCTCTTCCAATTATTTACTTCAGTTGTCTCTAAGGCTACTACTGCACCCCCCTCTTCTGTGATTTCTTATTTTTCACCTCATTTGATGAAGGACACTGTAGACACTCCATCTTGTTTCTAGCCCTCCTCTTCCCTCTCCTCTCTGAGTGGTAGTGAGGACTGAGGATAGAGCCTTTGCACTGTGCTAGAACTTCTGTGACCCCTCCCCGCCACTGTGCAGCCTCCCAGGACACTGGGATTGCAGGTGAGTGCCACCATGCCCACTTCCTTTTCTCTTCAGTTCCCCCTTTCGCTTTTGCTATAACTTCCTACTCTCCATTTTACTCGATATGTCCATGCATCACCTCACAAAGCTATACTTCAGATCTCCAAAGCAAATCCATCCAGTATTTCTTCATTCAGCTGATGGCTACTGGCTCTCCATTTCTCAGCCTAGCAGCCCACAATAATCCTTTGTCTCACCCTTTCTCACATCCTGTGTTTACTCAAGTAGGATATTCTTCATTTTCCCTCCAGGTCACCTTTTCTGTTCACCTCCACTGCTCTCCTGTGCTCTGACGGACACCATCACTGCTGATCTGCATTACTGTAATGGCTTTACTACTGGCTTTCCCTCTTTTATTCTTGTTTTCTTATGATCTATTGTAAACACAGCAGGGTGGGTTATCCTGTTAAAACTTCACTCAGATAGCATTCTTCCGCTTATTCAGAGTAAGAAAGCTAAGTCTTTCAGACAATTACTATGGTTCCATACTCTGTTCACTTTTCTCCAGCCAGCCAGGCCTCCTTGCTGTTCTTTAGACAGGCACATCTCAGCCAGCCAGGCTTTGTACTAACTGCTGCCTGGAATCCCTGAACCCTAACAGGTCTGTGTCTAACTTACTCCTCAAAGAAGCCTACTGACTTTGCTTAATATTGGGGTCACATTGAAGTGGTTTTCAATGGCCAAATATGGGCCAATTTTGTCACCAAAATAATTAAATAAATCACATACTTTTAATAAATCAAACTAAAAAATCCATGCTGATAAATAAATATACACAAATGTAAATACAAATGGAAAAGCAGGGTTCTTGTGTACAGACGACGAAGGGCTGACTGATGCACACAGAAGGGCACTGGAGCTTGAAGGCCATTTCACAACTTTTGGGCTAAAGATTAGGCAAGGATAAGCAAAAGATGTTAAATCAAGGAACATTTTGGTGAAGTATACTGGTATAATGTTAAAAATATCTCCTCATAGACTGTTTATCAATTGTTAGGTAAAAAGTAGGAAGTATGTAGTAGAGAAATTTTGGATAACACCTTAACTGAGCTATCAAACCAACATCATCATGGAGGAGCTGCTGAACATTATGTGCTGACAGATGTGTGACCTTATGAAGACTGGGGAACCAGCCAGGCGGTTCTATTGGCCAGAAGCACAATCTCTATGTAACTGTGAGGAATCAAGACAAACATAAAAGGAAGGATTTTTTTTTAAATGTTAGTTTCATAAAAAAAAGTAAACAATGTTGTTGAGATAAGAATACAAAAAATGGGATTTAAATGTAATATCTGATTCAAGGCTAGACCCCAGAGTGGAGGGCAAAACATCAAAAAGGGTGTCAGTGGGTCATATGATAATGGAAGGCAGACCAGAGTATTATACCAACACTGAATTTAATGGCACTGAAAGGCCTACTGTGGTTAAGAAAAAAAAAATCTTATTTGTAAAAAAAAACTATACACTTAAGGATATATTTATGGATAAAAATAAATTCAGTGGAGCCTCAAATAGTTCAGTACACAGACACAGTGAATGAGAGAGAGGTAGGGAGGGAGAGAGAAAGGAAAGGAGTGAAGGGGGAGGAAGGAAGAAGAGAGGAAGAGGAAGAGAATGAGTACAATCTGAGTAAACTGTCTATTGTATTCTTGGCCCTAACTGTACTCTGCTAACTCTGAGTCTGAAATGACTTCCAAATAAAATGTGAAAACCTCTCTTGCAGCCCATCACTGCTCTCTATCTCCCAGGCAAGGTGCTTCAACCCAGGTGATGTACTTTGTACCATTCTTTTTCATCAAGGTATCACTGCCTTTTTTCTCTGTTTGCTTTCTGAGACAGTTCTCTCATGCATCTCAGGCTCAATCTCATGGTAATATTCCCATCTCGGCCTTTGATTGCTGGGATTATTACCATGAGATTATTACCATGCTCTGATCCTTGCGAAGATTAATCTACTCATTTTTGCGCTTATTTCCATCTCTCCTCAGGAGACTATAAACTCTTTAAAGGAATAGTTTTATTTTTCCTGTTTTGTTCACAGATGCACCAAGCCTCTTATAGAGACAACAGTCACAGCATCTCATGGGCTACATGGACTAGAGTGTGGCAACAGGCAGTTGGTCCCTAGGACACATCCCTCATCCAGTACTCCAAGGAGCTCCTACCCAGCCCCAGTACAGCCTGGAGGTTTGTTCCACATAGAAAGTGAAGGAAAAAGATTCCAGACCTGGGCATACAGGACAAAGGAAAGGGCAGGGGCAAAGGGCTCTGTGAGAAGTGTAGCAAGCAAAAGCCAAGATGGTAAATATTAAAAGTCTCATATGCTACACCAGCCCCTGGGGCTGTTCTTTTCAAGGTAAGAGCATTCAGGATTGTTTCCTCTGGTGCTGGAGACTGAACACTGAGCTAAATCACCAACCCTTTTTATTTTATTAATTATCTTTACAAGATTTTGCTAAATTGCTCAGGTTGGGTTTGAACTTGTGATCTTGCCTCAGCCTCCAAAGCAAGTGCCACCACACCTGGCCAAGAAAAAATTTTTAGAAAATCTTAGTGGTTGTAGAAAACACACACACAGGTAGATAGTGAAACTAGGTAATACCACACACAAAAAAGGCAGGGTACCTGTCCACTCTGCCTCAGTAAAGCTGAGCAGTTGAGAAATCCACTCACACACCAAAACCTCCTAGCATTTTTAGTGCCTCAAGATATCAGATAGCTCAGTAAAATTTAAACTATGATAAAGAAACAGAAACAAAATGTGGAAAAAGAAATTCAGAAAGAATACATATATAAGACAAAGTCTAAAAGTTTGCTTCCCTGAGATTCATGAAAGAAAAACACAGAGAAAATATAGAACAAGAAATTCCTCAGAAACTATATGCATGAATGCTAACATCAAGAGTTTAATTAGACGTTAGAGGATAGAGCTGGAGAAATATCCCATGTTTCTTACTGCATACAACTAAAAAACAAGAGATTGACAGTAGAAACATTAGAGAGAATTATTTCTGAGAACTTAACACATGAATGAGAAAAGAGAGAAGTTCTAAATATGGAAATATGCCAGTTTTCAGATTAAAAAGGATAACCAGTCCAAGAAATATCACTGTAGCATACAACCATTAGAGGTAAAGATAAATTCTAAAGCTTTCCAAAGAGTCGCATATAGTAAAAAACAACAGTAACTTTCAGCTCTGAAGTCCCAGCTGTCTGTCCTTTCTTTTCCCCCAAATAAACCATCTTTAGTTATACTAAAGACAAACAAACAAACCTCACTAAATGATATACTTCTCAATAGCAGGCCTGGCAGAATTTGAAACCAGGCAACAGCTGGTAAGGCATCTCATGGGCTACATGGACTAGAGTGTGGCAACAGGCAGCTGGTCCCTAGAGGATAAAGCTGGAGAAATATCCCATGTTTCTTACTGCATACAACTAAAAAACAAGAGATTGACAGTAGAAACATTAGGGAGATAGCCTGTGGACCAGGGCTATGGTAGTGGACCATCTTGCTGCAATGAAATCTCCCTGTCAAGAGCAATTAAAAAATTGGGAAAACATTCCTTGAAAGTACCAAAGGCAGAGGAAATTGACAGGGCCAAAATCCCAGGAGAAGAGCAAACTCAAAGAGCCTGAGATAGCTTCCTTTAGTTATTCACTGATTTGTGAGAAGTTAAAAGGCCAAGAAGCTGAAGAAGGCTTTGGAAATCTTACTGGATTCAAGGGACAAAAATTGAGAGTTTGTGCCATTAAAAAGAAGACACCATAGACTTGCAGTGAACCTGCTGGGTTATAATGTCTTAATCACTCATTGGATACCTCCTGATACCTGACAAGCTCACTTTTTCCCAACCAAATATAAACACTCAAAACTGGCCTGGA
This sequence comes from Ctenomys sociabilis, assembly GCA_004027165.1. NCBI lineage: Eukaryota > Metazoa > Chordata > Mammalia > Rodentia > Ctenomyidae > Ctenomys > Ctenomys sociabilis. The sequence continues at coordinate 20,704 of PVKA01028164.1, forward strand.
ATGTGAGATCTCAAAGCAGCCACATTTCATTCTTGGGAAGCATCTTTCATTTAGTGCCTGCTAGGCTTTTTCCACTTCAGGGAATTTTTTGTGGTCAACACTACATATTGTTCACAGATTTTCCAGAGAAGCAAGAAGTGAGTGTACAACTTCATACAGCTGGATAACCATAGCCTTTTCCATCCTTAAAGATCATATTCTTATTTCTCATCTCTATAAACAGATCTAAAGAAGTTTCTGGCTATAACAAAAAGTTATCATAAAAGGCAGCTTCACAGAATTTAGTCAATCTACTTCTGCTCTCCTTGGTATTTACCTGCTCAGACCTCTCAAGAGTCTGTGCAGGATGAATACACACAACACAACATGTTCTTTTAAACTCTGCACTCTGGAGAAGGCCCCTACCTGAGGTTTACCCTCACCAACCCTTTTCAGCTAGAAGCAGCTAGATGGAAAATAAGCCCCTTCTTCCCTAACTGCAGCTAGGGTTACCTCTTCAAAAGGTAGCCAAGTTAGGTAGAAATATAACAGGCAGCCAGCCAGGGCTCAGCCCTGGAGCGAGTCAGTACAGAAGATGAGAATCCATCAGGACTGTGGCTGGAGGTGCACCTGCAGACTGAAGTCACAAGGGCGTTTATAGAGGCTTGGGATTATGGGTGTCATCCTTTTCAGACTTCCCACTATCTCATTAGGGGTGGGACATCCTCTCCCACCTACCAAGGCTGCTAAAACCAAAAACAAGACTGAGACTACAGATTATGGACCAAGGTTAATGATGTCACCATGTACCCTTGCTACCACTGGATCAATATTACCTAAGTGAGTATACTTGCAATCTTATTGGTTGATCATAATTTTGACACATGTTGAAGCTCCTCATGATTTTGTTCTATAAAATTTCCTTTGAGAAGTAGGCTTATTAGCAACCCACTTGGGACTCTTCCTGTCTTTTAGGAACTAATCTTATTACCATTTTCCCCATCCCTATTTCTCATTCTTTTTCTTCAATAATTTTTTCTATTTACAAAAAACAAAAAAAACCTCTGTCATGATAATAGTTAATTTTGATACCTGTTGAGGGCCATTCATTAAATACACATTAGTAAGCACTACATGATCTGTAAATAGACACCACTGACATACTATTGCATGCTAATTTATTATCATTGTGTCATACATTGTTCCAGTTGTATATTTTTTGGAATATCTTATTAGCTAGCTCCTTTAGTACCAGGAATTGGAACTGTGGACCTTGTGCTTACCCAGCAGACCCTGTGCCACTGAGCTATACTACCAGCCCTATTTAGTTCTTTAGTGATTATCTGTCATGTTCTTTGCCTCTTTATCTGAGAACCTGATGTTCTTTTCATATATTTCTACAAATTCCTTATAGTAAAACATTACCCTTATAGCCTGATGATAAACAGCATGGCCTTTGGGGTCAAGATGTGGTTTCAAATCCCAGCAATGTTACTTATTTGCTGCCTACACTGAGCAAGTTATGTATATCCTTTCTGTTTCTTCATGTATAACAGCTTCCTCAAGGAGTTGTTGAAAGGATTAACTTTATTATGGTAAATTAATTTGATCTTTAAATACTATAAATACCTACAAGAGATTATAAATAAATTTGATATCCTAACAAATCACAATGAAAATACAATTCAAATGTTTCCCATATAGGAAGGAGATCAAGAGATGGGAGGGGAGCTAATGAAAAAGGAATTAACCACCTATCAGTGCAAGTATTTAAATACAGTGTGACTAAAAATAGCATACTTTTTCATTAACTTTTATAATAGGAAATATAAAAATTTTATCAAACTTATGCAATAATTTTCTGTGAATGGTATATCCATAATATTCAATAAATAATATAATGTTAACTGGACAACAAAGTCTAGTCTCTTTTCATACTTTTTTTCATTATTGTCTCTCTTTGCTTTTTTTTTGGTGGAACTGGGGATTGAACTCAGGCTCTTGTATTTGTCAGGCAAGCACTTATTATTGTCTCTCTTTGAGTAACACACTTTATACTGTCATGTTGGTCTATCCTTTTTTCCTGTGAGTGCTATAATTTCAATGAAATGTTTGTGCACTAAACACGAGGTGAACACACTGATGATGGATGTCCTGGCTGGTGTTTTGCTATCCTGTATTTTTCAATTATTTGGTCTTTTAGACCTACTCTAAATTGTGAATGACCTTTTGAACCTCCTTGTTTGAATAAATAATAAACAAGTTCCATACTGCTTGGTCCAGAAGGTATACAAATATTTTATATTTTTCTTTGTTTTTTTATTATAGGACAGCTTCTTGGTTGTTGGTCAACCCTGTCAACACTACCCATAAAATTACTATAATCATGGACTGCTCCTGGAAATTGTTTAGTTTTTTTTTTTTTTTTTTTTTTCAAATTCTATCACTTCTGTATTATGAAATAAGGACATATCTTTGTCTTTCCATTTCATAACATAGACTTTTCCTCTCTGATATTCTAACATTTCTCCTATGTTCAGTTTTTCCTTTTGCAGATCCTCTGGCATTTTCTTCCTATTCAGTCTCAGTACCCCAAATGTCTCCATTCTGTATTGTAAAAGAGTATCATCAAACTCTGGAGAAGTATAAACATTATATTTAATATACCTGTGTTTTATAGATTGTAGCACCAAATTACAGGTTATTTTTCACAAATACAATAAACACAACTAGTAAAAAAAATAACTAGAACTTACTAGATTTCACTAGAAACAAACATCAAAGGTGAATACAATGTTCTAAATGAAAAAGTATACAAAGATAGTCTACACAGAACAGACTGATAAACTGAGCTTGGTGGGGAATTCCTGTAATTCCAGTGGGAGGCTAAGGCAGGAGGATTTGAGGACAGTCTAGGCTACATAGTGAGACCATGTCTCCAAAAACAAAGCAAAACAAAACAAAACATACAACCAAGTAGACATACAAGTGTACCTCATGCAAACAAGAGTCAGCAGGTTGCAATGACACCTGCTCAAGCGATGCTCAGGATAGTCAGGATGCAAACCAATATATTGCTCAAGTGATGTTTACATGGGTAAGATGTGTGATGTGTATGAACCAACTCCCCACAAAGAATGTAAATACTATATACTCAAGCATATACTAAGAAAAATTTTTCCTGTTTTCATTAAGGAAATGGAGAGGGGATGACACATTATATTCTCAAGTCTAAGCATAGCAAATCAAAGAAGTTAGTTTTGAAATGACCTTTTTAAAACAATTAACTCTTATACAAAGCATCCCTAAAACAAACCATAATGAGATATATCTGTACTATTCTGTAAGCTAATTTACATCCTAAGAGGTCATTGACACATTATAAAAGCAATTTGTGTACAGTCTTTCTGGACACTACTTTAATGGTGTCTTTTTTTTTCTTTTACTTTTTTCCTCTAACTTCCTGGGATTCACAAATACTCTAACTTATAATTAGAAAGAAAACTTTAATGAAGGATCTTGTAAAGCAACTATAAAAAGACATTTTAGAAACAAAGAATATCAGAGTATGTACTGTAATGATGATATCAAAGAATGGCCATTCACTTTGGTAGGCATGATAATGACAACAGAGTGAGTGATAAGAGAAAATATCCTTTGATCAGGACACAGTGAAGTATTTTATGATGAAATACCAAGAGGAGTATAATTTACCTGAAAGTAGTTAAGAAAAACTGGGACAAAAATATCAAAATATTAGTGGCTATATTACCCTGGATAATGGGCATTTGAAGATTTATTATACAATTATTTTATTTCTTTTTGAAGGTTTACACAACAAAACTTTATATTATCAACTGCAAAAACATACCTTTTTCCTTTGCTCTCATAATTGCTTATATAGCTATGTATTTCACTGAGATGAGCTGTCACTGAACAGACCTTTAAATTTTTAAATTTCCCTAAGCCAATATTTGCAAAAGTATGGCATGCACATGCAGTGGGCTGTATGACTGAAAACTAAAAGATGCATTACTGCCCTTGCCTATGCCACATTTCTCATCTTTACACTATGCCAGGCATGAACCGTTAGCTAACGGTCTACACAGAACAGATATCTATCACCAGGATAATATTCTCTAAATCTGTTACAAAGCCACAGACACCGGAGTTTGCAAGAATGTGGAAGATTAGCATAAAACCTAAGACTGAGATGTGGCATACAAAATGGAAGAGCTTAAATTAGATTCCTTTGATAGAACTGTTGTCTTGTTGTTTAAATCTTGGGTTTAAGGCGCTGGGAGTGTAGCTCAGTGGAAGAGTGACTGCCTAGCACATGTGAGGTCCTGGGTTCAATTTGTAGCACCACAAATAAATAATGAAAAAATAAACCTTGGAACTTAAGACTGCAAGGGGATGAACACAAAATACTATCCAGCCTCGTTCTATGCCAGGCTTGACTCTGACAACTCAAGGGAATGAGGAGACACTTGTGGGTAGTGCCATGCCTCTTGACAAGCAGGGAGTGTCATGCATGTGGACAAGGTCCAAAGTGGAGTTAGGCATCATTGACACAGAAAACTCCTGTAAAGAACTTTACTAGTATTTCTTCTGCTTCCAAGGGATATGAGAAGATAGAGTGGATATGTCACAGAAAGACTAAAGACATGTTTAATTGTCTAAAGCATTTTCCTTTGTCCTATGTTTTAATTTTTCAAAAAGCTTGGGTGGATGATTCTCCAGCTTGAACATGACCAGCATCATCAGCACTAGCTGCAGTGCTGACTGCGGCCCCACCCCACACTGCTTCCACTCAGCAGCACAGTGTGAGACCTGAAATGTCTCACGTGTCTCTCTTGGGAACTGCTGCCAACACCTCAGTCAGTGTCTCGTGTCATCTACCATAGCCTACTCTTTATTCTTGGGCCAGGAACAGCAATAATAAAATGTGTTGGGCAGTCAGTGTAAGGGTTCTCTGGTGTGTAGCCACTTTGCTTCGGTTACCCTACCTGTTCCTGTAAGCACATCTTACCAAAGCCCAAGAGTTGAGAAGACAGGAGACAGTTTCTATATGTAAAAGTATCACATGCATTAACAAATATTTAAATGGCCCAATACTTAAATCTGAAAAGCACTCAAAAGTTCTCAGATGAAATGTATTAGATAAAATACTAAGTACTAATGTGCATGAAAAATGTTGTATTATAAACCCGTTTTCACTTTCTTGCAGCTTTCCAAAAAAATTAGCCTATTGTGGTGAAATTTTCCATACTTCATTTCAGCCCAAAGGTGATTTTTTTTTTTTTGTGAAGTTTGAGAAAAATATATTAGTTTTTGAGCTAGAAATGATGAAAAGAGCCACATAATTTTTCCACTTTGAAAGCAATTTTAGGATTTTAAAAATATGCAGAAAATTTAAAAAAGCTAAAGTTGAAAAGCTGAAACTTTCCATGTGTCTTTGGTTTCAGCAAAGTATCTCTCAGGTACTACAGATAAGACAATGTGTGTGCACGGGTAAACATACATATGTATTTAAATGCATTCATAAGTCACTGGGATCACAGTATTTTATTATATTCGATAAAACTTTCCTCAGAGTAGGTTTATTGTTTTATAATAAATGAAGAGTCTTTCATAACTCACAGTGCTTAGTTGCTGACTGTATAACCTCTGGGGTTGTCACCCATTAGGGTTCATTAATGGGTCACATGTAGACAAGTGACAAATGATGAGGTTCTATGTTTACAGAACTGTCAAACTGCCTTCACATGTTAATGTCCCCCAACCCTGCCAGTTCAATTCTAGGGCTTCCCTTTCTTTCAGTTCAATTTCTGCCTTTGGTTCTTCACTTCCCACGCTCCATAAAACTTAACATGTGCTTTAATTTCTCCCAAATCTCAGACATTCCTCAACACACTCAGCTGCTCTCCACTAAAGACCTCTTTGTGTATCTGAAGAACCCAAATATTAAAGAAATAATAGATATTTAAAATTAAAGTTAAATAGGTTTTAGAGGTTTGTGAACATAACTGTAGTCATCTATAACATAAACTTTCTAATCAAATTCAATTAGAAAGAAAATAATGGGAAAGTTAGAAAACAGAGCCCATGTTGAGCCACTTACTCCTTGTGAATCTAAAGAACACAAATATTAAAGAATAACAACAGAATTTAAAAATTAAGGTTAAATTAGTTAATTGACACAGGTCAGACACAAAACCCTTAGCATTTCAGTCTCATTGTAACAGGAGAAAAATTAAGACTGCTAAATGACCTATGAATATATTTTAAATATTTCAAATGACCATCACATAGAATTGTTATTGGTAAGGACAGTAACATCAATTTAATATTTTATCAACTTCTTATCTGGAAGGAAAATAAAGCATAAGTTGTATATACTATTCACCCTACCAGAGAAAAAACACTTTTTTACAATAAAAAGAATTAGTGTTTCTAAAGAAGACACTGATAGAAAAAAACAAACAAACAAACAAACAAAAAAAAACAGAGGAGAAAACAAAAATGATGGAAATTTTCAATGAACAATACAAGAAAGAAATAAAATGCATAAAGCAGATTCAAAGAGATATTACAGGACATTAGAAGCTCAATCACAAGCTGGCAAAACTGCCTGAATGAAAGTGAAAATAGACCTTGAAGACCCTGTTGCAACTAGTGAAAAGTCAAGGGAAGATCTCTTAAAAACAACGAAGATCCAGGAAATAGTTCAACAGGTGCAAGATGATGCAAAGATGAACAACATAAGACAAATAGGCATCAATCAGAAAGGAGTCAACACAAATGATATAAAAATATGGGCAGAAGTACTAGCAGAAAACTCCCCAAATATGGGGAAAGAGCGTGACATTCACATTACGAAGGCATATAGAACTCTAAATAACATCAACAAAATTAAAAACACATCCAGCCATATAATAATCAAGATCCCAGAAATTCAGCACAAGCACAGCATACTAAAAGCTGCTAGAGAAAAGAACAGATCACATTCAAAGGAAAACTGACTAGAGTGGCAGATTTCTTCTCACAAACCATCAAGTCAAGAAGAGCATGAAGCAAAGTATTTCAAGTCCTATAAGAAAACAAATTCCAAACCAGATGGTATATACCCTGCAAAACTTTTACATAGTTTAATGGAGAAGGGAAATACTTTTACAACAAAGAACAACTAAGGAATTTCATGACAACCAAGCGAACCCAACGCAGACTACTAAAAGATATTCTAGAGTGGGATCAAAATGAACACAACTGTAAGCATGAGGATGGAAAGAACCCACCAAATAGGGCAAACAATTAAACACATGTAAAAATTAGGTAACCAACAGCAGGAAAATAAAATGGCAAATAGATTGGCAGAGAGGTTTAAGAAACAAAATCTAATAATATGCTGTATACAAGAAACATTTAATTCATAAAGAAATTCATAGGCTGAAGGTCAAAGGATGGAAAGCAATACTACATGCCCCAGGGCTTCAGAAAAAAGCAGAGGTAGCAATCTTGTTTGTAGACAATCTGAATTTCAAACCAAGAATGATCAAACAAAATAAAAAAGTCCACTATATACTGGTTAGAGCAAAAATACAAGAGGAAGGGATAACAGTCATAAATATGTATGCAACAAATACAGGAGCACGCGACTACATAAGACAAATTTTAATGGACATGAAAAATCAAATATTCAGTATCACAATCTTTAACAGGAGAACTTAACACCCTCTTATCCCTAAAAGATAGGTCAAGCAGACAAAAAACTAGCAAAGAGGTAACAGAATGGAACCAGACTTTTGAACCAATAGATTTAGTGGACATATACACTGTTTCATCCAACAACATCTGAACACACATGGAATGTTTTCTAAAATAGACCACATATGAATCCATAGTTATGCTTAAGTATATGCAAGAAAACAGAAATTATCTCATGTATATTATCTGACTACAGTGAAATGAAACTGGAAATTAATGACAAACCACAAAAATCCCATAAACATATGGAAAATAATAATATCCTCCTTAGTAACCAATGGGTTGCAGATGAAATTAAACAAGCAATTAAACAATACCTATAATACAACAAAAATTCAAACACAACTTACCAGAATTTGTGGGATGTAATGAAAGCAGTCCTTAGAGGGAAATTTATAATGATGAACTCACATATTAGGAAAACAGAATGGAACAAATAAATACTCTAAAGCTGTACCTCAAGCTTCTAGAAAAACAAGAGCAAAGCCAGCCCAAAGCTCAAAGATGGCAGGAAATCAAAAAGATCAGAGGAGAAATTAATGCGATTGAGACAAAGAAAACGATATAACAATTTAATTAATCAAAAAGCTGGTTCTTTGAAAGAGTAAATAAAATTGACAAACCCCTATCTAACCTCATTAAAATGAGGAAAGAAAGAGCTCAAATTCAAGCAATAAGAAATGAACTAGGTGAAATTACTACAGACCCTGTGGAAATTCAGAAAATCATCAATAGCTACTTTGAAAATCTTTGCTCTCACAGAATGAAAGACACAGAAGAAATGGGAAGATTCTTAGACAGGTACAAATTACCTGAATCAAAAAAGATATCAAAACTGGCTGGGGGAGATGGCTCAGCGGAATAAGTGCTTCCCTGGTAAGTGCAAGGGCCTGAGTTCAATCCCTGATTCCACAAAAAAGAAAAGATATAAAAACTATGAAAAACCCATTTAAAAACTATGAAAAACCCATTATCAGTCAATGAAATTGAAAATTAATAAAAAATTACTGACAAAAAGAGACTAGTCCAGATATATTCACAGCTGAATTCTATAAGAAATTTAGTGAAGATTTAATTCCAATACTCCTCAAATTCTTCCAATGAAATTGAAAAGGAGGCAATACTTCCAAAATCATACCTGAAGGCAAGTATTACACAGATTCCAAAACTAGAGAAAGATTTAACCAAAAAAAAAAAGAGAACTACAGGCCAATCTCCTTCACATGAACATTGAT
>PVKA01028165.1:0-29688 GCA_004027165.1 Ctenomys sociabilis
TTTCAAAAAACTAACATTTTACAAAAGTTTAGTATGTTTTTATACAAATAAAATTCTCAGGAAAATAAACTTGAATAGGTAAAGTCATCATTTCCTTCCCTCTGTTGCTGCATTTGTTCAATAGACTTACACACTTTTATAATCCCTCATTAATCATGTTTTTCACTTACAGTAAAACCAAATGATAGACATAAGGCCTCTAACTATACAATAGTTCAGTTACAAATCTCTAATTGCTGCAGACAAAACTAGTATGTCCACCACTTGATACACTGATAATCTTCATATTTATTAAATTAGAGAATCCATTATTAGCTCATTAAATTCAAGAATCTATTACTAGCTATTAAATTTTATAATTTGAATATTGTAAGAAAGCATCAAGGAAAAATTGAATATAAAGAAATTAGTAAATGAAATCATTAAGCAGTCTTACTCCAGCAAGTAGTATACTTACCAAAAATCCAAAAATAAAGAGATTTATCTGTGCATTTTTATGTTGCTTTTATATGGAACTATAATAAAAGTAAACTTTCTTCATTTCACTGACAGAAACTAAAGCTGTACATATAAATGGAAAACGACTTAAACAGTTTCTGCAAACTTTAAAGCATTAAGTACATAGCTTCATATAAAAAAGTTACAGTGTTCAAAGCTTCTGAAATAGTCTCAAATTGCCCACCCAGCTCTGCCTATGCATAAGCTCATAATGGTAATGTTCATTTCTAAGTTGGTTCAGGCTACCAGCATGAATTTCAAATGCAATATATCACTCTTTTAATGTATTTAGCTGTTACAGGGTCTCTACACAGCTCAGACTCAGTGACACTCCTGCTTTCAGCCCCTCAGCGCTGCGACATCAGGCAGGCACTGCTACGCCTGCACTCTGGCTGGCTCAGCCTGCCCTATGTGCGGGACCAGTGCGGCATGTGGTGCTGGGATGGAACAGCAGTCCCTGCCCAGGCCTAAGCATGGCGAAGCAGGCATTTTAGTCCACAGTGCTATCTTTAAGGGCATAAGAAAGTTTATCCATTATTTTAAATTAAAAGCATTTATGAAAACTCTCGTTCTGTATCTCTATCACAGTTATTTGTTATGTTCTTGCTACTATTGGAAAACAATAGTCGCACTCTTTCTCATTTATTTTGATCCTACTGAGCTACCTATTTGAACAATAACGCTTTCTTGAATCTCATTTGATGATGTGATTGTTATATTGGATTTCACTGAGAAAATCAACATGAACATGACTAGAATTTATGCATGTTCTCTACACCTGCTGTTTTTAAAATGTCCTAAGAATAAAAGTTTCCTTACACTGAGATGTTTCATTTAAAAGCAAAACAAAAGGAAGTACTTCTGAAAGTTTTATTTTTCTATTTTTATATTTAGTACAGGGTCTACAGGGTCTCACTACTAGATCAGACTTGTAGTGATGCTCCTGTTTATAGCCTCCCAAGAACTGGGATTTCATGTGTGCACCACCTCACCCAGTCTCAATCGCCATCTCGGCACTGTCCAGAGTAGAGCCGGCACTGCACACTAGGAATGCAACCCCGGGCCCCTGCTTCTGCCTAAGTAGGTGCTTTAATCCACTGAACTATCTGGCTGGCCCTGAAACTTTTATTAAAAAATTTTTCACCTTCACAATCATGATTTTTTTTAACCTGTCTAGCTATATAAAATTATGAGATGTATTACACACTACATTACTGTTAATTAAATTCATGCATATACCACAACAGCATATCACAGTAAAAAATTAACTAGATTGGTCATTTTATTTGGCTCAATAAATATCAATATAAAATTTGCACATTTAAACATGGGCATACAATAAATTTGTTTCCTTCATTTTACCCTTTTCTTATAAAGTAAAAAGCACATAAAACTAAGTACTTTGATGGCTATTACATTTAACAACTGCTTCTTTGGCTTCGTTGTATTTTAGTAACCAGCATGGAAGGAAAAGTCCAAAATAATATTAATTTTCATATTTATTTTCTAAATAAAAGAATAAAAATAGTCCCTAGGTTTTTCATACAGAAGCACGTTGTTCACTTAAATACTGTCGACTTCGTAGAAATGCTTCAGGCAGTAGCCTATTTATTTCCATGCAGGAAGTTTTTCCTGCAAGTTCATGGTCCAATTTTAGAGAAAAAGCAATAGAGAAGGAAATCTGTCTGACAGGTTTATAGCATTCCTTTACTGGCTGCAGGATGGGGATGGAGAATACAGTGACAGAACTGGGAGCACAAAACAAACCTGAGTCAAAGAGGTGAACACTATGGTATCCAATTACAAATGCTCCATAAAAGCATGTAGCTTGTGGATGGTGTCAACAATGGAAACAGGAAAGTATATTCCTGTATGAGAGCTGTATGGCAGCTGGTGGCGACCCATCGGACCGGGTGACTAGTGCACCTTGTGAACTCAGGTTCTTAAGTTTCCAAGCACCCACGTCTGCTGGAGGTTGACCCACTGCACTGTGCCCGATGCTGCCTCAGCTTTATTCCTGTGTCAGTTGGGTTTTCAAACAGCTGCCTCTCCACAAGAAATTCAATCACCTCAAAAATGTTGTAGGAACACTGAAGATTTGGGAAACAGTGGGGAGGGACCCCTGGCGCAGCAATCTGCTCTCTGTCATCTGGCTCTCCGCTCCAAAGTTCTGTCTCTTTCTTAAACCCCTACGTGCCCCGTACCCCAGGTACTAATTCTTCTCATTTTAGTATGCACGCAGAGTTTCTTCACTTTTCACTGCCTAGAATTCTGGCAGTGAGCCACCAGTTCAGCTCTATGTTTCACATTATAGGCCAAGAAATCTTATTAAAGTTGAGTCCCAACAGTGCAGCAGTTGCCTCCCAAAAGAAATTATCATGGCAACTGACTAGGAAAAATAATTTTTTTTAATCCTTTATACAAATAAATACTGATTAAAAGTATGTATGAATGCTGAACTGCTCTTGAAATTTCCTTATCACCATGCTAACCCAAGCTACCTTCTATTCATCCTAAGTGGACATAAAGATTTAAGTAAACCCAGAGTTCTTTGTTTGACTCTTGGCCCAGAAAGAAACACAATAAATTTAGAAACATAACAAATGTCATGAGGTGGAAGACAGAGGCATTCTTGCCATGATCAGGACCACATCATTCAGAGCAAAGAAAGTGCCTGCTCTGTCGCTGTTCTCATCCATTTCCCCTTACATCACCTCCACAGCTCTTTCTGCTCCCTCCCAAACACCCACTTCAGAGTCTTGGAGCCTTCTCTTCCAGTGCAGGTGCAGGTATTTGAGATTCTTGTTCTCCTTCCCCAACTTGTTTCACTCCTCATGTCACCCTAACAATAAGGACTATGAATCTAGTATCCTTCAAGCCAACAAACACACACAGTGCTGCCAGAGCGTAGTACACATACATACCTGTATGCAGACAACCCAACCTCCCTGGCTCACTTTATTATTCTCTGTAATGCATAATAGTAACTGATAATAAACAGTGCCCGAAGCCTGGACTGGTACCACAGGTCTGTAATCCTAGCCTTCAACATGCTGAATCAGAACATCATTCCGCATTTGATGCCAGCCTGGATTACATGTCTGCAAAAACAGAAGCAAAACAACAAACAAAAGCAACAGAATAGTTTCTCAATAAAGTCCAGACAGTAATTATTTAGGTTTCAAATTTATTATTTTTGGAAATCAAACATAAAATATAATTTTTACAATACACATCAAAAACCATTAATTGTATTTATATATGAATTGTATTTATATATTTTGCTAGCTTTTTAGTTTCTATTTACCTTATTTTATTCAACTATAAAATAGAAAAGTTTTAGTGAATGTGACTTATCATGTTTTAAGAGATAAAAATTCACATGATAGGGCCAGTGAAATAGCTCAGTGGACTAAAGCACCAGCTTAGGCAAGCGCAGGAGCTGCAGTTCCATCCCCAGCCCACATGCCATGCCACGCCTGCTACTAGAGCAGGCTGAGGCAGCCACAGATCCCTGGCATAGTGGCATAGGCCTGTAATCCCAGCACTGAGGGAACTGAAAACAGGAGGATGACTGTGAGGCTGAGCTGCATAGTGAGACCCTGCAACAACCAAATGCATTTTTAAAAAATGATATATTTAAATAGATGGCTTAATGCTTAGAATAGAGACAATTACTCAGTGATAACTGATATCAAAATTTCTTGAGGATGGGTAATGATATTTAAAGTAAAACAATTAAATAATAACATGCTATTATTACAAGCTATCAGTATATGTTTTGCTGCCTGAAGTTTGGCTTTATTTTGCTATTAGTAGATGTTTTGCTGCTCTAGGTTTAGTTTTTCAGAAATGTAGCCAGGGGAAGGGATTTTTGTTAAAGAGATTAGCTGGAGCAGTGCTAATAGAAGAGAATGAGGAAAGTACAAGGAAAAAGGGAAAACATCACGGGGACTGTGTTCGTCAGCACTGGTCAGCTTGAGCTTGATCTCTACATAAATTTAACCTCTGAGCACCTGCTGTTAGTGGCTAAACTCACACTGCAATGACAGCATGGCACGACTATGAGGACACAGGGGAGCCCTTGGAGGGCCCGCATGACACCACCCTATGGTGGAAGGTGATTTTTTTGAAAAGAGAGCAACTCTGAGGTGCAGGCAGGTAATATTCACAACTGCTAAAGTGTCTACCCTAGAAATAGGACTGTGGTGGGTGCTCAAGGAAAGCAGCTCTCACTACGTTAAAAGTGTTGCCATAATTCATAGATATCAAGATGATGGCTGCAGAGCTTGAAATTTATTCACCAATGATTCCATATATATGTTTTGAGAGCAGTAGCTTGTGTTCTTTTTATTTTCTTCCTAGCTTGTAATTGAACTGCAATTTGAGGTTGGTGGTCGCACTCAATTTTGTTGCCACCTAGGAATCCCTGAAATTCAGAGAGCGTGCTGTGGGATGGTGATTGATTTCTTTCAGTTTGTTTATCTGAAATTTCAAGGAGATTAACAGATGGAATGTCAGATTCAAATGAAGCCTCAATGCTTCAAGTGAAAGAGTAGCAATTAGGTTGTTGTCAGAAGAGATTAACATTCTGAAACCCTACCTCTAAAATACGTACCACTAGGACAGGCCACTGTAGATTCTAAGGGACAGAAGCAGCCAATATATCCCAGACCACTGATAAAACTTTTATCCCTGAATTGTATTTCTGTGTCCATCTGACAATAATAATAGCTATTTTGTTACTTATTACCTAAATATATGATGAATAGAATACATTTTTAAAGATCCTGATGGTCTATGATAAAATATTATAAACCAATGAACATTTAATGACTAAGGTGTCAGCATATACAAAGCAGATCGTAAAGCAGCTTATGAGGCAAATAAATAACAGAAATAGCCCCACAGTTATTGAGAATTTAAGACTGTGTTTTTAAGCCCACTTTAAATAATTTGAAGTCTGCTAAGATTTAGCACCTCATGATCCTTTGCCTGACTCAATCTTAGCTCACATTCTCACACAAATGAGTGGAGCGAGAAGGGTTTTAATGAGAAAAAAAATACAACAGCGTTGTACTCCCTCATAATTAAATCAATCCCAAGTAGATGGCGCTTTTTCATGTAATTTATGGGTCAGCACTTTATGAATACAGCAAAGAAGTCTGCAGCGCTCTCCTCTAAAATTATCCAAAACCTGATGAAAATATATAAGAATAACTATACACATAACAAATTCTCCATAAGTATTGAAGTACAATTGATTGACTATCTATAAAAATTTACGGCATGTTTTTTCAATCTTGTTTCTAATAGTACTTAATCTAGGAATTATTTAATGTTGGATGCTATACTGTATATTGCAGGGTGTTTTACAGGGTTTCTTAACTACCCACTAAGATATAATGAACAGGGTCAGCCTAATAGTTCAGTGGATTAAAGCATCTACAAGCAGGCTCAGGGGCCAGAGGTTCAACCCCTAGGCCTGCTGTGCTGGCCCCACCCCCGGAAGCACTGAGATGGCAATTGAGACTGGGCATGGTGGTATGTGCTTGTAATCCCTGCTCTTAGAAGGCTGTAAACTGGAGACTTACTGAGAGTTCAATCTAGTAGTGAGACCCTGAATACCCTGTAGATTGTTCCCTAAAATACAAAAAAAAAAAAAAAAAAAAAAAAAAAAAAAAAAAAAAAAAAAAGAAAAAAGAAAAAAAATATATATCCAGCAAACATAACTCCAGATATGCAGTAGCTGTGACAGACAGGTACAATCACAGTGCTACATACTGTTAAATGTTCCATGTGAACATAAAGTTCCCCTGCCTCATGATCACTACTTTATTTAATAATACATCTGGTGATAGGTGCAAAATTATACTAGTAACTATGAATATAAAAGATGAAAAAATCATCCTGTAAAAATAAATAAATAGGTAAAATCAGTCCACATTTTAAGAGCTGGGGAGATAGCTTGGCATTCTAGGTGCCTGCCTGGCAAGTGCAAGAACCTGAGTTCCATATCTGGTGGCCCATACCCTAGCAAGACCATGTAAAAAAAAAAAAAAATAAAATAAAAAGATGAAAAAATGGAGTGCCTTCTTGGCAATCACAAGTTTCTGAGTTCAATTACCAGTACTAAGAGAAAAAGAAAGAAAGAAAGAAAGAAAGAAAGAAAGAAAGAAAGAAAGAAAGAAAGAAAGGAAGGAAGGAAGGAAGGAAGGAAGGAAGGAAGGAAGGAAGGAAGGAAGGAAGGAAGGAGGGAGAATCAATTGTGCCCCAGGGCGGGACCCCCGCCCTCCCCAGCCAGCCAGAACAGCACCTTGGAGTCATACAGCCAAGTTGATACAGTGTATCAACCACTACACTGTCAATCACAGAAAATCCAGAAAGGAAAGGGCACTAGGCAGGAAAGATAATGTGCCTATCTAGGCAGGCTGAGCCCAGGCACAAATGGTGGGACCAGTCCTGATCCTGGTGGGAAGCTGCATCCCCAGGGTTCCTGCCTGGTGGGAAGGGGGCAGCCTGTGTGCCTTGAGGAGTGTTCGCTGGATGCGTCATGGCAGTTTGTGTATTTCCTCTTCCACAGCAACCTGCAGCTCCGTCAGAACATCTCCCCGAGACTTGACTAAGCTTACTGATTGCTGGTTTGCCCCACAGAGCTTCTTTTATGCCCAGTCTTCTCTGTGAACATACAGTTTCTCTCCTAGTTCATGGTTTCCCTAGCACTTTAGTCAAGGTTTATGGTTTACTTAATGTAAGTCTCACAATGTCTTTGGTCAATTTTTCCCCTCTAGATATATTACAGCATTTGCCATTTTCCTCCAGTGATGCTTTCTGATTGGTTTTGTATGTCTTATCACAGATGGTTATTTTAGTTCCCAAATGATTTTTCTAAAAACTCAGTTCAAGTTTATTTAGGAAAAGGTTGCATGTGATTGATTATCTCATAGAACTAAAATGTTGGGGTCTTTCTGGGTTTAGCATTCAAAGGATGATACCAAGGCTTCATTTACCTTTTGTTATCAACTTGAGCCCTTCATGTGGGAAACTGTTCAGTATTCTAGGAGTGATTTGCATTTGTTTATTTGTTTTTATTTTTTGCAGTAAGGATGGAGCCCAAGTTCTTGAGCCTCCTGAGCAAGTGTCTACCCCAGCCTGACCCCAATCCTTTAGAACACCCAGAAGCCTTCATTGTGACCTGGTTGTGACAATGTCTTACAAATACTCTACATGCGCATGAACAGAACTGTGCTGTCCGGCCCAGGGTGCTGGGGGTGTCAGCTGAATCCACCTGTCATATTAGTTTAGAAAATGAAGGCTACTTTCATAGCACACCCTCAGTCTCAGCCACTTAGCTCCTCATGAGTTGGTCTTTTGAGCATCTGACAGTGTTATGGTTTAGATCTAAAATATCCCCTAGAAGCCTCATGTTTGGTAGTGGAGCCTGTCAGAGGAAGCAGACCACTGAGGGTGAGACATGAAGGTTGCATTCTCATCCCACTCTTCCCTTTGCTTCTGCTTCCTGGATACCATGAAAGACAACTCTCTTTCACTAGACCCTCCTACCATGGCATTTCTGCCTTGGGTCTGCCCCCAACCTCCACCATGGACTGAACACACTGAACCATGAGCCTTTCCTCCTTTAAGATGTATGTGTCAGGTATTTTGTCCCAGCAACAGGAAAATGATCAATACACATACGTTATCTCTGTGCTAAGCAGTGATTCCAGGCCCCAGCCTCCTCCTCCTTTAAATTCTAAATAGAGTCCCAATTGTCCTTTCAGTGTGCCCCAGGGGTAGGGGCAGTTCTGTAGGCCCAAGGATCGAAATCCTTGCCCCTGTTCTTGCTTTGCTCCACTCAGCTCTTTGGCTGGCCCCTAGATGATACTTCTTACTAAACCAAATCAAAATGGGTCAAAAATCCAAACACTAAGACAGAAACACTTAATATGCTGAAGTACAGAACAGGTTAAAACCTTGAAGAGACACATGCAGGAAAAGACATTCTAAATAAAGCCTGGATGCACAAGAACTAAGGTCAAAAAGCAAGGCACAGATTCACATTAAGCTAAGTAACTTCTTCATAGCAAAGAAAACCACTCACAAAGTGAAGAGGCAGCCTATGGAATGGAAAAAAAATGCCAGCTACTCTTCCAATAAAGGATACATATCTAGACCAAATAAAGAATTCAAAAAAATTAGGCCCCTCAAATTTAAAGACCCAAATAGAGGGGCAGGCATTTAGTACAGTGGTGCAGTGCTTGCCTGGCATGGTCTAGAAGTCCTGAGTTTGATTTCTGGTACAAAAAATAAATAAATAATAAATAAATGCCCAATTAAAAATAGGGATATAAAGAGCATAGATACATCTCACATATAGAAATACAGCCAATAAATATATACAAAGCATTATATATTGCCAGCACTTTGAAAAATTCAAATAAAAACAATGCAGATTCCATCTCACTTCAGAGGGAATGAACCTCATTAAGAAGTCAACCAATGACAAATCCTGGCAAGACTGTGGGAAAAAATCAAACCCTTCTCTGTGCTGGTGGAAGTGCAGACTGGTATAACCATGGTGGAAATTAGTGTGGAGGTGCCTCTAAAACACAAGAATAGAAATTCCATTTGACCCTGCTATGTTCCCTCTAGGTATCTTCTTAGAAAAGGAGAAGACATCATAGCACAAAGAAGTATCCATACCCATGTTTAGAGCAGCACAATTTGTTATGGCTAAAACTTGGAGCCAGCCTATATGCACATCAACAAACGAATGACAAATACATCTTGAGTCATTTGTAGGAAAATGGTTGCACTTTGAGACCATATTGTTAAATGTTAAGTGGCTCAGATGCACAAGCTTAAATGTCACATAGTTCCTCTTATATGAAAATCTCAATATATATACATATATGTGTGTGATAACTCATATTCATATATCCATATATGAATGACAGATAATAGGAAAAATGTATTGTAATCTAGTGTGGAAAATGCATCTAAACGTGTACTTTACTTTCTACAATTGTCTCATATATTTTAATGTGTTCCTCAGCCTACAAATCTGGTTTTTAATCTGTGTATATGATAATTGACTTCATAAGTTTTGATTAAGCAAACAAATATGATGCAAGAAAACAAAAAAGGGAGTGGAGGGAGAGTAGGAAAAAGGGTATTAAATGTTGTGTACATGAACTAGCTTCCTATAGAGGATGCGATCTGTAAGTACTGACATGTACTAGTGTATGTTTCCTTTTATTATTATAAAAGCAAAATAACGTGGATGAGGACACATCATAATGCTTTTTGTTTTGTTTTATTTGTTTTTGTTTTTAAGACTAGGCCCCACTTTTGCAATTCAAGATGCTTTTGAACTCAGTATATAGCCCACACTAGTCACAAACTCAAGGTGCTCCTGCTGCCTCAGCTTCCCCAGGATTGGGATTACTGGCTCTGCCGCCATGTCCAGCTCACTGTATTGTTTTTAGGTACTTGCTTGTCTACTCAAATAGCACTTAGCAACAACATTCATCATACTTTTTATCCTATCCCATAATATAGTATAAACACAATGAAAAAAATTAGTTATAAAAATAATGAAGTACTATCATTTTCTGTAACATGGACAGAACTCAAAATTATTATGATTTGTTATGTGACTTATTGAGATAAAAAGATAGTTTTACATGATTTCACTCAGAATAAGTTCAATTCCTAGAAATTGAAAACAGAATGGTGATCACAGAGGTTGGTGGTCTAAGTCAGGGACGATAAGGCTACCAACACATTGACTAATGAGTACTAAATTAAAATTAGTAGAAGAAATTCTGGTAAGTTGTTGCATATTAAAATAGCTATCAGATAATAACCATGTGCTCTGCATTTTATCAAACTAAAAACAAGGAAGTTGAACGTTTTCATTATGAAGAAATAATACATTTTATGGAGGTACCTTTGCTTAATGTATTTGAAACATTACAAAATATGTATCTGTATCAAGCCGCCACTTAGTACTCTATTAATATGTGCAAGTTTTATTCTTTTACAGAAAATCTTATTATGTTGTACAGGCTAGTAACAACCCAAGTTCTTATGTTTTAGGTACCCATTAAAATAAATTTTAAGGCTAGATTCTCTAAGCTTAGCTTTCCTGGATTGTATTTTAGGACATGCTTACATATTTTTATATCAACTTGTGAGTATTAAGATCCTGGGAATGAACACAAGAAAATGAGAATATTCTGATTTCTTGTCTTTGCTCTAAGTGATAGAGTCCCTTATCCCTGAGGCAAGAATATTATGTGCTCATTTAGCATGTATGAAACTGTGACAAGCAAACTGGTATTTTCCACTCATTGATGCTAAGATTTTCTGCACATTTTTTCTCAATGAAAGCCATGACCATCCTTACCTATTTGTCAGGCTTTCTTCAAGCACTTAAAAGTATACATCTCAGGAAATGGCTCAAATGTATGGAAATTTAAATAATCATCCTGCAACTTTTATGAAAGCCATTCTCTCTCTTTGTCTCTCTCTCTCTCTCTTTTTCTCTGTCTCTCTTTCTGTCTCTCTCTCTCTGTCCTCTTTTCCTGCACTCTCCACAGCTACCCTCCTACTATTTTCCTTCATCGATCTGCATGTTTTCATCTCTCTTTCCTACCTTTTGTTTTGTTCCCTTCTTCTTTTGTTGCTTTCTTTCTCATACTATCCAACTTGATGTTTTAAAATAAATTACAAAAAATTAGTCAGGCACCATCAGTAACAGATGCATCTGAAACCTTATGCATAGTTTCTGAAAATAATTAGTACATTGATAAAAAAAAACCTCATTACTTAAATAGTTTCAACCCTTAGTGACTTAAAATTTATAGGTAAATTATATATATATATATATATATATATATATATATATATATGAATGGGGAAAGGAGGAGAGAGACAGAGAGAAAGACAATCAGAGACAGAGATGGACACAGAGACAGAGACAAAAAGAGTTTTAACACATTGGTTACAAAGTCATTCTCTTGAATTATTGTACCTGCTTACTCCACAGAGTGAACATAGCTTGTGTGATTAAGTCTATCCAAGGAAATGTGCACAAAACAACAGTTTCCAAGGAGAACTTTCAAGGACCAACATGTATTTCCACTACATCCTTCATCATTTGCTGTCAGATTAGCAATGTCCCATGTAGGACAGAAGTGAAACCTGGAAAAGATTACCTGCCTTCCATTTTAATGAAGTCACAAAGTCCTTATACTAATGTCACCTTTTTACTAATGTCTCTTATTCTCTGTCTTCTTTTCTACGCTACGGAAGTCACTAACCAAACAGATAAGTTAGACGTACAGTATTGTCAATTCCTTAGCTACTTTACATCAGTAATGTAAAGGACTGGGGTACTTTGGCCATAGGTTGATTTCTAGATCATGAGCAGTAATTTTCCATACTTGTATCATGTATCTGAGGAGCTTTGGCCAATCAGTCATATCAATCATGAGAATATCCAGAAAAGAAAGCGCTAATGCTGTGAATGGATCATTTGTTTTTCTTTTTCTTGTATGTGAGAATAAGTCCAAGGCCTTCATATTGAGCTACATCCTCTGCCTATTTTTATTTTTTATTTTGAGAAAAGGTTCTTATTTATTTGCTATGTTTTCCAGGCTAGATTGGAAAGTAGCTCACCTTCTCAAAGTTCTTGGTTTATATGTGTGCTCCACCGTGCCCAGACATATAAAAAACATTTTAAGAGAATCATTTCAAGCCTGATTTCTCTAACTAATTAGTTTCCTGATAATTCTGAGTTCATAATAGCTTTCCGTATTTAATTTCTCATTGAAAAGTAAAGTGACTCAGAGGGTTTCCAAGTTCCATTCAGTTCTGAAGTTTAGTGATCTCTCCCCAGAGTGTTGTTGACATTTAGCACAATAATTTTCCACTTTGAGGAGAAAATTTCTTTTTTGTATAACCTTCTTCTGGTAAATTAGGGCTCTTCGTCCTTCATTATGACCCTTAAACATTTGGGTTAACCTATTTCACATGTATAAGTACTCCTCCCTACTTACGCAAAACATAAAACTTAAGACAATCATCAATAATATAAATGCTTGGGTGGGCCAAATGGCTCAGTGGATTAAAGCACCTGCAAGCAGGAGCAGGGGCCTGAGGTTTGATCCCTGGGGCTGTGGTGCCAGCTCCGCCTCTGAGCGTGCTGAGATAGTGATTGACACTGGCTGTGGTGCGCGCCTGTAATCCCAGTTCTTGGGAGGTTGTAAACAGGTGGATTACTAGGAGTCCTATCTAGTAGTGAGACCCTGAACACACTGTAGATCTTTCCATAAAATATAAAAATTAATAATAATAATAATGATGATGATGATGATATAAATGTTCAACCAGCTTAAAAAAGGAAGATATTTAAAGAGGTATTTACTTAATATTTTTGTATGGATAATTGTGGATTTATGTTCATGTAGCATTCCAACCCTATCAATAATGTTTTAAGA
The DNA here is from genome assembly GCA_004027165.1 of Ctenomys sociabilis. Classification (NCBI taxonomy): domain Eukaryota; kingdom Metazoa; phylum Chordata; class Mammalia; order Rodentia; family Ctenomyidae; genus Ctenomys; species Ctenomys sociabilis. The sequence goes on from PVKA01028165.1 coordinate 13,005, forward strand.
TTGGATGAAAGTGTAAAACAATTCAATTAGATTCACCCTGAGTCATCGCTAAGGGAAGACAATTGCCATGAGTCACCATTTGATCAATACTAATGAAGTCTTAAATTACCACCTTTCTAAACAGCATACTGGTTTTCCATGGGTACTAGCAATAGGCTGCATAAATATGGAGTCAATTTGACTCACATGTTGTGAATCATTCTTACTGTGAAAGGAATTTGCGTATGAATCAGGCTGTTGTGAGCACCTTCTGCCGATCATAGATGGCTGAAGTTTCCAAATGTGATACTCCTCCAGAGTTTGGGAACTCCTAGGAAAATTTCATCCTCATATTGAAGCTGAAAAGATTCAACATAAATGAATGAGATTAGCCATGTGCAGAAGTGACCCACTCTAACAGATGGTTTCTAAATGTGAAAATAATCACACAGGGGTGCTTCTCAAATCTCATTAAAGAGACTAAACTAAAGCCAATGTAAGATAAACTGTGACCTAATTAATTGTTGCTTCTTCTATGTGCTGTTGGTAGAAGGATAAGGCATTCTTGATGTCTGGACAAGGACACTGATAGCAATTCATTCAACATTTATTGAGCATCTACTTATGAACCACACATTTTATATGTTGGCTGATGCTTAGAGAATAATAAAGGTAATTCTTTCTATTTCCTTGGCAAATATTTCTCTCTGCCATAGAAGTTTGGCTTAAATAATCAAATATTATTAGCACTGTTCATAAAAGTCTCCCAAATTCCTCCAAATTTTTCTCATAAATTTTAAAACTCACTAGCTAGTAAAAATTTACTAATTTCAAATTTTCACCCTATTAAAATTAATTATTTTATTGAAAAGTACTAAGGGACCAAAATTTGCTTAAAGGTTTGAGAAAGCAATAATAATTATGTACTGATCTATTATTTTTTGCCTTCAAAATATGAAATTAAAGGGAAAAAATTCTAAATGAAAATGTGGCCACAGCTACAGTATATCGAAAAGTGAACATTGTTGTATTGGACATTTGGAAATGGAGGGTGAATGTGAAGACCTTCGTGGAAGGGATAACATGAGCTAACCCTGCAAAGATTTGAACAATGGGCAAATATTACTTTAATAGATAGATATAATTATGATGGGCAAAAGCAGGACAAATTAAAGCCAAGAAAGTTTCTTGAATGCAGTAGTAGTAGAAGGAAGTAATAGTAAAGAAGGGTAGAAAAATATTTGCAAAAGCACCATCATTAATTACATGCCAAAATCAATCCAGTAGATATAATTCTGCACAATGCAAAAACCACATGAATTCTAAGCTGTTGTATGAATGGAGATCATGGTTAAACATTTCAATATCTCCATGTACAGCTATGAAATTGCTTTTTGACTTTTAAACTAATCTATTGTTATTATGATGAATATACTAAGAAGCAAACATCCCTAGGTATATTGATAAGATCAACATCCTCATTTTAAAATACTGAGAACTAGTATCTGTTCTCATGATATAAAAGTGTGATGAAATCATAAAACAGCAATAACTTTTTGATTTACATTTTAGCCACCCTTTCTTTTACCTAGATTATGATAACACTCAAAATCCTAAAGCTAAAATAGCACTGAATTAAATACTGAACTTAATCAAACTATGATACATTTAGTGAAATAATAATTTTTCATTACATGAAACTTTTCTCTCTCAAAGCTACTAATAGTAGATAATCCCTTTATTGTGCATTTATTCTCTGTAGAATCTGAAACTGTACATACTCTGAGACTGAAGCATTGTTTCAGTTATTCTCTTCTTAATGAAAAAGCCTGCCTTCTGAAAGTAAGTTTTTAAAATGCATTTTAATTTGCACTTAAAGTCTGAGATTATAGTTTTAAAGTACTTCATTTAACTTTTTTAATAAGGATTTTCAACATTAATATTCCATACAGCCACTTTCCTTTCCTAAACTGTATCCCTGAATTATAGTTAACTGCAACATAACCAGTGTCTACCCTCTCTACTCCTAAACACTGCTTTGTAGAAAACTGTCAAGAACATGGAAAAATGAAAAGTGACCACTTCATTTATAAAGTATGACACAAGTGGAAATGTGTTATGTTGGATTTATTTATTTAATTATGAGGTTGTTAAAGAGTCTCGCTACATTGCTCAGACTCATAGTAATCCTCCTGATTTCTAGCACTGGGGTTATGGGCATGCACCACCACACCCTGACTCAGTGGCTGGCTCAGTGTACCAAGAGGCAGGGCTGGCATGGCATGTGGTAGGAGGGATTCATCCCTGGTCCCTGCGCTTGCCTAAGCAGACACTTAGTCCACTCAGCTATCTTGCTGGCCCTATTTTGTGCTTTAATTTCTGAGAAAAGAAGGAAAGAAAGAAAAAAAGAATAAAAAGGAAGAAAGAAAGGAAGGAAGGAAGGAAGGAAGGAAGGAAGGAAGGAAGGAGGAAGGAAGGAAGGAAGGAAGGAAGGAAGGAAGGAAGGAAGGAAGGAAGGAAGGAAAGAAAGAAAGAAAGAAAGAAAGAAAGAAAGAAAGAAAGAAAGAAAGAAAGAAAGAAAGAAAGAAAGAAAGAAAGAGAAAGGGTTCTACTTCATCTCTAATTTCAAGGGTAATAAAACTAAAGAAAACATGTTGAACTTAATTAAATGTTATTACATATAACACAATATGTACTACAAGGTATCTGTGGGAAACATGCTGGTTTTAAGTTGACTCTTTGTCACTTTCTTCATACCTAGGCCAAAATACAGAACACTCACAACTTAAGGAAGGGAGAGTTTGTTTGGCCACATGATTTCTAGAACTTTCTGTCCATTTCCAGCCTGTACCAAGGTACAGTGGCATGGCATGGAGGTGCAGCAAAGTGAAGCCGCTCATGTCATCCTGGTGCAGAAGCAAAGTGGGCCAGGAGGAGCCAAGCCTTGCCACACCTCCGGTGACCCACCACTTCAGGCAAAGCCCACTTCTCAGTAGCAAGTCACCTGTCAAGCCTCATAATCTGATAACTTTCCAAACCTGTGCCTGTGATCACATTAAGCATTTTTGGGATATCTAGATTTAAAGAGTGACATTCTGTCCTCAAAATATCCCTGTGCATATTTTATGCAAATTATATCTAATCCCAGAAATGCCAAAGTCAGAATTCCTTAAAAAGTCAAAATCCAAACTCTTCTCTGAGAAAGGGCAAACACTTCACTGTGAAAATTGAAAAGAAAAAAAGTTAAAGGAAAAAAAGGGGGAAATGCACGATGATATTCAAAGGCACGGAGTGAACGTTCTCATTCCAAAAGAGAGAATAAGGGCATTGAAACCAATATGAACAAAGCAAAAGTGACGTCCAGCTGGACAGACATTAAATCTTGGAACTCCATGCCCAGTAACCTGGGCAAGTTTCAATGGTATGAGAACTCCCAAGCGTAAGGAGAGCCCTGCCCCTAAAGAGCCGCTGGGGCTTTAGCTCTGATGGCTTTTTGGCTGGACTGGATTTGCTCACACCATATGCCTTCCCTCAGATGTTCCTCGGTTCTGGCTTCTTCAACTTGCTAGCATCTGCGTTGTACTTTCAGCTTCACTCTCTCGGCTTGATGCTCTGCCTTCCCAGCCTCCTTCTGAAACTTGAGGAAAACCTAACTGACCACACAACTTGGGCACTGTTTAGCCCAGTAAAACCATCAGCAGATTAGTTCACGAGCCCTTAATCTTCATCTTCTGCAAAGTCTCAGAACATGAACCAATGTAGAGAAATTTTCTGCTGGAAAGAACATAGCTCATGAGGCTGAAAGTCCAGCTGCCAGCATAGTCTGTGCCCGGCTGAGAGCTGAGTCTGCTCTTTACCGTATGCATTCCTACCATCATCCTAGTCTCTTGAGCTCCAATCAGACCTTCCCATGGAGCAGCACACAGCATTCTAGGTCTTCTCTAACAGGCACCTCTAGCAAGGACTTCAGAGACACACATGGTAAGATGGTCCCAAGCAATGACCCCACTGTTGGCACCAAAATCTGTTTTAGTTATTTTTTATTTCTGTGACATAACACTGGAAACCCACAATGGGTTCATTCCAGTGAGCTGAACCTTTTCTTAAGGAGAACATATTCCTTTTGGTTCAGTTTGTAAAGTTTTCTTCCCTTTATCAGCTGGCCCCTATAAAAGATACAGACACAGCAGAGGAGAAGCAGCTGATTCATGGCCTTGGGTAAGCAAAGAGCCAAAGGAGGAGTTGGGGAGAGAGTCTCTTCCAAACTGACCCTACCTCCTCAGAGTAATCATAGTTGCTAAGCATCTATAATTTAAATATCTTCCAAAAGACACACCTATGTTAACATAAGTTTGTAGGGTGACACCCAGATATAAACTATTACCCTAATGAAAAGATATTGATGTACTGTTCTTTTAGAAAAGCTAGTGTCTAGAACTATAGATATTCTCATGGAAAGAATCAGTACAACATTAATATTAAAAATCAAGTTTCTAAAATTACTTTCATATCTCCAACAACATAAACAATAATTCTGTCTCACAAGACCATGTACAGTTTTATTATAATACTAGTACTATAATTTGCAGTAATTATAAATATTACTTACAGAATTAGTTAAGTAATCATGTTTTCCAACAACCCATTGATTGATTACGCCATTGTTTCAATTTCATTGGTAAGCTTGTAGTGCCACCTCCCATTCAATTCCAGCCATGCTGCCACTGACTTTATACAACTCCCAAAAGTAGGAAGTGAAGTGGTTTGTTGCATTTATTCTAAAAGTCACTCCTCAATCAAACTGACTTATCTGTAAACTCCATGTTAGACGTCAGAGAGTGTTTCAAAGAACTAATTTTTTTCTCCTTAGAAATGTTTGAATTCTAATCTCCTGTCCTTATGATTGTGATTTTATTTTGACATAGAGCACCCTAAAAATCATTTTGAAATGCATTAAAACAGACCTTTATACAATACGGTGTGCCCTTGTATAAAATGAAAGTTAGACAAAGAGACATGAGAATTATGTGTGAATGTTGAAATTCCATGACCATGAATAAGGAACACCAGTACAGCACCAAAAGTTAAAAGGCAGATTAGAAAAAGTTTCTTTGATAATTCTTTTTTTATTGATTTTAATGAGAAAAAAGATAAAATAATAATGAAAAGTTTCAAAACAAATTACAACAGTTACAATAATTAATACATTGTATATTGTTGTCTTCATAATAATTATTCAGAAGACAAGATAAAGACATGCATCTTGTCTAAACAATGTTAGTACAAATCTCTCAGAAGAACCAACTATATAATTCAGAACTGTGAGACAACAGTTGTTTAAGCCACTTAGTCCATACTCCTGCTTTGTAGAAGCGTTAAGATACTAATAAAAGTAACAGTGATTACCTCCTGTGAGATTATTAAAACTTTTTTTTTTTTGTATACTACTAACTCCACTTTCCGCTAATGTGGTAAAATCAAATCTCTGTTTTTATTTCTAGCCCTCTTGACAAGAGAGTCTTGCTTGTTCTCCCTTTGGTTGGTGTCATAAAAGTTAAAAACACCAATTTCAGAATGTAGCAGCTATAACATAAGGAATTTTAGAGAAGACATTTGGGGAAAATGTATTATTCCTTCTAAGTTCTATAAATTATTTTGGAGTGGTTCACGTAACACAATAAAAAATGATTTACTGAACATTTTTATGTTCTTTGTAAGCTTTCCCAGTAAGCCTTGATTTGTGATTACCATCAATAATGCACAGTCACAACATTTGAGAGCCATTAGAAATCAGCATTCATGGGTGAAGGACGGATGAGCAGCACAGCGAGTCCTGAGGAGACACTCGCATTGTGTAGATGGTACAGGTAAAGTAGAGTGGCGAGAGGTACAGGGCTACTGAGATGCGGTCTGGAAAGTAAATGATGCCGGTGATCTAGCTCAGTGCAGGTGTCTGGATTTCCGTCCCCATTACCTCAAATATAAAGAGGAAGAAAAAAAAGAGAGAAGGAGGAAGAAGAAGAGGAAGGGAGGAGCAAGGGAAGAGGGGAGAAAGTGGAAGGGGAAGCCAAGGAACGGAAGAGAAAGAGGAGAAGGAGAAGAAGAGGGAGGGGAGAAGAGGTGGAAATACAGATATACAAACAAATGTATTGTTCCAAGACCTGAATAAAAAAGATAATAATATACATAAAAAGCATGTATATACACTTAGAAAAGTCTGCTTTTTATATCTTTATTCTAAATGTTCATCAGTGAATTAGTATTCCTTACATAGGCTTATAAGATTCATAATAATTTTCTGTTCAGCTTCTTTACATAGCGAGAGGAATTAAAAGTGAGGGTTGGTACTATGCAAAGGGCAGCGGAAATAGTCTTCCAACAGAAAGGCCATATATGATAGCTCAAATAACCAGAATGATCATGAGAAGAGATCCTCAGTAATAATTATTCCAAATATTCTCAAAGGTCCTTATATCCATCTTTTCCCTTCTTTCCTCTTCCTTTCATAGCAAGACATTAGATTTCTGTTGCCTTAATTTTCCCAACTCCAGGCACAGCTTGTTGGTGTCTCTCTAGTATTTAACAGTGATAAATGGGGTAGCAAATTGGAGAATCAATGTAAAAATGTAAGATGTTTCTCTCAAACTCTGATCGCTAGTGGACTTCAGTAGCCACAGCTGTATCTTCTTTTCAGACCCCATCAGACAAGCCCCCTTCTCCCAGGCCTGCCCAAGTCTCAGGAAACATTAACTCTAGTCTAGAATTTTATGGATTAAGGGTAAGAGTGGCTTTCTAGATATAGTAAACTCAGTTGCAAATCTCTGAAGAACTCTAAGATTTTTCTAATATCAGTGTCTTGCTGTGTGTATAAGCAATTCGTTGTGCTGTTTCACTGGATTTGAACACTCAGCATAATCGTCTTTTTTATTATGCTGGACTTACTTTTGGTGGTGGTAGTTTTGTTAGTTGCTCTCATTGTAGCTGAGACCCAATACGCAATACACACAACTTAAAGAAGAGGTTAATTTTGGCTCATAGGTTAATCCACAGTTGGCCTATTCTGAGGCAGAATAGTGTGGCAGAGAAGCATAGAGGAGGATCTCTACTCCTGTCACACTGGCCAAGAAGCAGATAAAGGAGGGATCCTGGAAAAGGGACGCACTAGCCCACTGATGCACCTCCTCCAGCCAGGCTACGCTGTTCACACTCCATGTATGAGAACATGAGGTTCTTGGAGGGAATCCTAGATCTGAATCTTAAAACTAGTAGTGTCTGTGGCTTGAAGATGGGTCCTCTTTGCAATTGATACCAAAAATTGATCTCCTATTTGACTATATTGAGAAGTGTGTCCTTTTGAACTTGATTAAGTCAAAAGAATCAGTCTCTATAAAAGAGCTCAAGGCTAAAAGACTTACTCTCTTATTTTTCTGCCATATAAAAACACACACAAATCCCCTGCATACAACTAATTTGAACACAATATGCATACAACAATCATTGTTGAATTTGTATCACTTTCTTTAATGAAATTATGTGGTTTCTAATTTTTTTCCACTATTTTTTATTGTTTTAAAAAGCAAAAATGAAGAATCCCCTTCACAGACTCAACAAGATGACTTCATGTTGAAATCAGACAACCTCTCACCAGACACCAGCTGCCAGTGTTTTGATCTCCTGGACTTATCCTGTGGAAATGTATAAGTACATTTTTGTTTTCTATAAAGACAAGACTCGCATCTTTTCTTATAATAGCATAAACAGAATAAAAACAACCATTTAACACTTTCTGTGATCCAAAGTGGGCCTTATGCATGATATTGCCATTTTTATATAACTCACCCTCTAATTTGCTATATAAATTGAACAGAAAGTGTCAGTGAAGCAGTGAAGCTTTCTGCCATAGTTGGCTCTCTCTCAGTGAAGCTTTTCTTTAGCAATTCAAACCCCTATTATGTCAAAATAATTTACTGTTAATTTTCTTCATCCATGATCTGGGGTAGAAAAACTTTTAGAAACATTACAAATTATGAAGATGACTTCAATTTAGTTTCCAACAAAAAATTACAGATTTTTCATTGCAATATTATGAGCTAACTATCCATATAAAGAAATTTCATTATTAAAATGTAAAAAGAATTGAAAGGAAACCAACTTAACACAAATGTCTTACATAGGAAAATGTGTTGGAGATTGCTTACCCGTATTTCAAAGAACATTAGCATTTTTTATCCATGTGAGAAATGCTAGCCATACAGTTTTACAAAGTAATTACTGTAAAAGAATGCTTTTTATTTTAGGGACAATAGTTCTAGACCCCCTTGTTCTAACCTAGGCAGTATCTTGTAATTTTCAGCACCTAACACTGTTGATCTAGTCATTTTTTCATTATGGAACTGCTTAAATAGAATGTTCTGCACCTCTGATAGATTTTTGTTTGTTTTCTTATTTTTTTCTATTTCAGGATCAGATGGTGGTAGAAGAGCAGACCCTTCTAAGTTAATGTGTTTTCAGAGCACTTTGTTTGTGGTACCCCAGGTGTTCACAGCCTTCTTCTTTTAAATTCAATGGCTTAACAATACATAGTTTTTAGTTCTGTACAGTTCTTTAATCTAGCAATTGAAATCACTCATATGTGATGATCAGAATGAGCTGAAAAATGTGTGCTTTGTATGAAAATTATCTTAACTTTAGGCCTATGAAAACTGTAGACTATATGTCTATTAACTGGAACCTGAAGGCTCATTTGTTGAACATGTTTTCTAGAAACAATTTGGTTATAAAGACAAAAGTTCTTCATCATAAATTAATACACACACGAGACAATTCTTCTGCATCAACATATAATGGGTTAAAGGTAGAGCCTGTCATCAGGAACTTCAGCAATTAGTCCATTCTTGATTAGTTCTTTCTTGATTAAGTAAGCATGGAATTATTCTTAAAATGAAATCTGATCAACTTAATGTTTTGTTTGTTTGTTTGTTTGTTTGTTTTTTCTATGCTGGGGAAATGTCAGTTACTAGAGTAATCACAAATATAAACTGTTCTGATATTAATTGAGTTTTGCAAGAATCTTGTGCTAGACCCTAAATGGACATTCACAAACTTTTCTCTCCAATATTTTTATTTGCTGCTTCAGGTAATTCAACTAATGTGAAAACAAGTGCTTACTATGCTTATAAAAACACAAAGCTGGGCTAGCTAAGGTAGGAAGTATTGGGGAAAAAATTAACCTTGTTTATCAAATAGTTTATAAGACCTTTTCGCTAACTCTGTAAATCTTTTCTTACCAATCATAACATTCAGGAGTGACAGTGGTTTGACATACATTAATACTAATTCACATATGCATGAACTCTCCTCATATCTTCATTTTGGTATACCAATTTATGTATAAAGTAATAAAAATTCAATTGTTATAAAAAGATTTATAATGCTGCCTTAAGCTTGACTTTTCTTAAGCTTAAATCCTGTTTCAACACTTAACCAAAAAAAAAGTCAATATATAGCCTCATCATTTGTTGGATAAAAATATCATAAAAGAAGCATTTTTAAATTTTCCTCTATTTATCTTCTGTTCCTACATTCATAGATCTGGAAGTAATAAGTTAAAGCTTGCTAAATTAAGTCTTACTATGGAATTCATTAAATAAATTATGACACTTAATGGATAGAATACCTGTAGGAGTTAATCTGGATATTTTAAATATAAACTGATAACATAAAACACTTATTTTATTATGGCAGGTGGAGGGATGACCTCTGTGTGGCATCTAAATCCCTATTAATGAAACAACTGAATATGTCACCTGAAGTGCCAAAGGGGCTTCATAGATATGATTAGGTTAAGTGACCTGATACAGCTTATCCACAAAGGTCCAATGTAATCGCAAAGATCATAACAAGAACAAGAGTCAGATGAGAGAATAAGAGAAGGAGATGTGGTAAAAGTCAACCTTAGAGCTATAATGTATAGATTGAAATTTCAGTGCAGAGATGAAGCTTTTGCCATAGTTGGTTCTCAGTGAAGTTTTTCTTTAGCAATTCAAACCCCTGTTATGTCAAGATAATTTACTATTAATTTTCTTCATCCAATATCTGGGGTAGAAAAACTTTTAGAAATAGTCCTGAACATGAAAAGGGGAAAGAATGGATTCTTCCTTGGAAGATCAAAAGGAAATAAAACTGGATTGTCCAAACAAAAGAATTTTTTTTCAACCATAAGAATATTTTTCATGGTTTTAAGAAAATACCATGTGTGTCACTGCACACCATTATGTTTATAATTTGTTACTGAGAATAGAAAATGAAAAGAACCATTGAGTGAAGAAAATCATGCCATATGACTTTAGTTCAATTTAGCAGATGAAACAATCAAAACAAACTTACATTTCTACCTAAATCTTACTGCAAATTAAGTCTATAATGCTAACATTCTTAATGGTGCATGTAGTAGGGTTAGATCTCCAACATGCAAGCAGTATTAAAATATTTCTGACATTGAAAATCAAGGCATACATAACAAGAAAATAATCAGAATGAAACAAGCTTCCATCCAGCGCACAAAACCAAAGGTGAAAGAAGAGATGAAAGGATTTTTTTCAAAACATTCACAAATTTATAATGGATGAATGAATAGAGGGACAGAAAATAACTTCATTAGTAAAGAGTCTTCTATGTAAAAGTGTTTGATTCATTTTCTCTGTGTCTTTCATTCACCAACTTGGAATATATAATGCTTCAGTCCCTAGTGTCTCTTTCAAGACAAAACTTGGAGCTGTTTCTAGAAACTGCATATCTATAGAAGACTATGTGTTCTAAGATGTGGTACTTTTGTGCCTTACTTAAGAAGATCACAGGGGAATGGGGTGTAGCACCTTGCATGTTGTGGTTCTCCACCTGTAATATCAAAAGTTTGTCTAAAAATCTAAGCTCAAACACATACCTTCAGTTACTGGTTGGACTTTTTCTTTTATGTTTTTGTTACAGGGTCTTACTACACAGCTCAGACTTGAAGTGATCCTCCTGTTTTCAGCCTCCCCAACACTGAGATTGCAGGCATTAGCCACCACACCTGGTCTTGGTGGACTCCTTAGTGAGCCCAGAGGCAGGCCCGGCACAGTCAATGGTGTCAGGGATTGAACTCCAATCCCTGTGCTTGCCTAAGCAGGTGCTCAGTCTGCTAAGCTATTTTGCCAGCCTGCCAGTTGGATGTCTAATCAAGGGCAGAGACCTGTTAACAAATTACTCTTGTCAAATGTGATTTAAGACACCTAAACATATACACTAATCTAATCAACATGCATACACTGTTAAGAATTTAGGACACATTGGACAGCAGGGATATATATACTGAGCAATCAATCTAAAAAATGCACTCCAAATTTATACTTTATTTAATCTTCAAGATTCTCAAATTGGTGATATTTTTCTTGTTAATTATTTTTAAAATTGCAAATCTGTCCCAAAATTCAATGTTGCCTTTGCTGATTTATTTACTCCTTAAAATTTAAAATTTATAACCATATTATATACCCTATATTTTATATATGTGTTTCTTATACTATTGGTTTTCCCAGCTCTAGTGATAGTTTCTTTAAGGGAAAGATTTTTCTGTTAACTCCTGTATTTTAGGTGCACAAACTATTCCCTATTGTCAGCAGATACTCATAAAACTTTACAAAGTACATAAATAAATACATAAATTTTAACTATCAAAAAAACAAATTTATACTTTTTTAAATGAATGAAATCAATGAAAAAGGAACAAGTTATCAAAACAGGATCACCAGCTCTTTAAGGAAAATACTACCAGAAACAAGGGGAAAAAACATATTTACCTAAATTAAATTAGTATCCTCATAGTAGTTTGGTAATTTAAGACCCTGAAACATATTAAGAAAGGTTTATTGTAAAAAAAAATTGTCAAAGAACAGGGAAGAAACTTATCAATATGGAAACAAGCAAACTTTCCATGATTAAACACCATTGTGTGAAAGTAAGTCTATGAATGTAGAAACATATCCAAGCAGGTACCTTTCTTAACTACAAATAAAAGAAAAAGAAAAATAGAATTATCTCTCAATATCAGAAGAATCAAGTGTTTGGAGTGGCAACTTTAAGAAGCATAAAACAGGACTCAGCCCTGCAAAATAACATTAAAAATCAAAGGCCAACAATTAAGAAGGGAGATTGAAACTTGTTTCAAGTATTTCTGTGGTTCGTTTGGAAGAAGTTTTAGACAGGCTATTTGTGAAAATTATGAATTTACCTTTAGAAATAACGTCAGTAACATTTAAGGTTTAAATTTTTCTAATCATTGTTACTGATATTTTGTAGCTAAATATTTCTCCGGGAGACTCGGCCCCATCTCTTCTCACTCCTCCACAATCTGCCTCTGCTACAATCTGGTTCATGAATAGACCACTGCTTCTTGTTTACTGTCTCACTTTGCCCTCTGGACTTGGCATTTATATAGGGTTATTCAGCAGGATCCTGGCTCCCCTCGGGGTCTCTGGCTCCATCTCACATGCTGACCTTCCACACCATGAATCCCTTCTGAGAGCACATGGCCCCTCATGCCCTGCCAACCCAGTAATTAAATGAAAAGACCATCTAAAATTGAAAATTAGAAAGTATTCTATTTTTTCATGGAATGCCTATTGTTATTTGAATTTCCTTCAGGAAGATTTGAAGAATCGTTTCAAGGATCAAGTTATTACTGTTCTTGTTATTTTGATTTTGGTTTGTTTCTCTACTTATTAAAGTGATATACAATTTCTCCTTGTAGTATTTCTGTCAATTTTCCTCCAGTCCTTCTAAGTTTACTCACTATAAAGTACGTTTCTGCACCATCTGCAGCTACAATTCATAGCCCATTTATGTCTAGATCAGCAAAGCATATTTCAGTATATATAAGTTGAATGATGATAGATTTAGAAGTGGCACTAATGGAAATGCTCAAGATACAAGATTTGCTGCCTGTCACATCGCCAAAAATTACAGCCATATTGAAAATAAGACATACGTTCTGCACAGGTCCACAAATCCAGAAATTTGTTCTTATTCAAAAATGGTTACTAAGAAGAAGCTGCATAATTTTTAAAATACAATAATATTAGAACAGACAATAAGGTGACCATAGAACTTCATGGAGTTTAAAATGTCAGCATAGTAGGCATTTTGTACTGTAGGAATGGAATGAGGTGTAAGAGATCTCACCAAGGGTAGTTCCTGAAAAGACTTAAAACCTAAAATCAGTGTTTACCCTTGTTTTTAATAGCACTTTGCTTTCAACATTGATTGAGTTTATTGAAAACTCCCACTGGCCATTTTTAAGTATCAAGCTAAATTGAAAGTTCCCACTGGTGCTATTGAAACCTACAACTAGCAGGCACCCTTGGTTTTGCAGAGAGCCAATGACCCAGACTGTCATTGGTGGCTTACACCTTGGCAAGCAGCTACAGGATTTCTGAAATTAGCTGCTTTTCTGGACTGTTTTCATTGAATTAAAAAAGGCTTTATGGGAAGTAATTACAAAGTCTTTACATTAATTCTAGTAATTAAATGTGACTATACCAATTATTATTAGCTTCTTTTCTTTTCTGCAGTAGTAGAGGCAAGGGAGACCAACATGAAGGTTTATGCCTAGTTGTGCATGAATTATTTTAATTAAAAAATGGACAAATTACAAATGTCTTCTATTTAAGCAACTTGAAAACATTGCGAAATTTTATCTAGTGGCATGGAGAGTAGTTCGACAATAAAAACAAAAGTTGTGTGACTGGGTCAAAGAATACTAAAGTGACATACCTCATTACCTTCTTCAAATTTTTTTAAAGGAAAACATTGTACTGAGAACAACAGGTGTGTTTTCCAAATATCTAAAGGACTGGATTCTATTTGCTAAATTACTTCTATGTTAATTTGGGAATGTGTTGTGGAGAAAAGGATGGAGTGTCTTCCCTTTGTATTCTCTATGTATTTATTTTTGCTGAAGCCCACACATAAGAAGCTGCTACAGCTATTACCACATTGACATAATAATAACTAAAGAGGCAATGGACAAAACTTATTCATGGGACCTTTCTGACATAGCTCTATGCTACATCTATATCTAGAAAATGATTGCTTCTTTTCATTAGACCTATAAATTCAGTGCGGGAGGACATGAGAATGGCATCTAACTTATGAACTTCTATCATCTAAGTGGTTAAAATTGTATTTTTCATATTAGGAAATAATAGATAGTAATGCAGTGTCTCCGGGCTTATTTCTTCTTAACACTCGTTATTATTCCTTAATCTTTGACCATTTCCCTGGTTTCCAGAAAGGCAAATAGATCTTCACCTAGAAATGCAGCCTCCTCCTTGACTATGCCAGTCATCACAGGTCTTTCTAGGCTATACTGATTGCTTCAGAAGGGAAGATGCAATGAAACATTTCCAATCAAAGCAAAACATGGAATTTCTACTCAAAATTCTAGCATATATCTTCTTTTCATTTAAGATCTACAGTAGGAGGAGGTACAGTGGGTGCTCACCTGAGGATGGAGCTTTCTGAGGACACAGCAGAGTCTTGCAGAGCCATGAACTAGTGGACATGTTTCAGAACCAAGGCAAGCTTGAGTCCCTACTTTTAAAAAAAATTTTGGAACTGTGTGAACAAGTTGGAACTTTTCTAACAAAGAAATTTGACTATTACAGGAACAGAAGAGGACAATGAGAAGAGGACATGAGGTGCTTGTGAGATTAACAAAATACTTTGTGTCAAAAAGGAAACGTTAGGCTTATTAAGCTTTAGTTTAACAAAGTCTCTAATATAGCTGTTCTCAATCAGCACCACAACAGAACAATTAAATCAAAACTCTTTCTAGTCATAGAAGTTTTTAAATTAATCAAATGTATGCAGTTTTGTTAAAACTGAACATACTCATTGTTTTAATGAACTCACTTAAAATTCTAGTAATAGGCTGAATAGATAATATGACATCTAGGTTTAGTCACTAATCCTAATCAAGAAATTTAATTCTAATGGTGTTCAGTAATAATCAAATTTAGGAAATCTAAACTTTGGAATAACTACTAAAAGCACTTTTACTGTCCATATTTCAATCAATATTGAAGCTTTTTCCAAATAGCATAATGAGTTTTACAAAACTACTTCAACTGGTAAAATTAATGGTTTGTTAATCATTACAAATGAATATAAGTAATGGGCTCTCAGTGAAATTAATAGTATTCAAGATATGTAAATTGACCAAAGTATTTAAGAATCACTCTTCATCTTTGCATAATCAGAGCATAAAATTCTTATAGTGCTTTATCATTACATGGTCATGCATCTGCCACTGGGTTCAAGAATTTCTAATTATCTGCTATTGGCTACAAAGGAAATGGAATCCTATCTCCAGAATACTAGTAAGGCTTCCTTATAAGACCTTCATTCAAGGTGTGGTTAAACACTGAAAAGCTAGAATTTACATAAGCAATGGCAGGACCTATTTATTGTCTATTTCTTAATGTAATTTTAGCTAAATTTTTCTCCCCTTTTACGCTTTTAGCACAGGGTAGAGCTAATCTTCATTTACACCAAAATTCTCTAGATACTGTATCATCCAGCAAAAACAACAGCAATAATCCTAAATATTGTTTATAATTAAAGTGACTTGCTTTTTTAAGGATCTGTTATGAAATAGTGTCTTTTAGTTATAATACGGTTGTTGGTGCATTTGAAAATATGATTTGTAATAACCACTTGCTTTCAAAATGATGTAAGAAATGAAATTCTGTCAATGATGATCTAGAAGTGAAAGCAGTCATCTTCCAGGGGAGACAAAAACCTAAGTGTAAATAAACAAAAAACATTACACGAAGACTTAAGATTTTTTCATCCTTAAAGTTATCCTTTAAGGATATTTTTTTTTCATCCTTTAAGAATCTTTAAAACTAAAATAATATTGACAAAATATAATGCATAAATATTTTTCCAGAACAATATTACTGTTCTAAGAACTAAGTCCTAGCTTTTGCTCACAAGTAGTCTTTTTTTCATAATTGCCTATTGGATACCATGCACCTCAACAGTTTATTACCTGTGTATTTATATGACACATACTTCACAGGAATTATATATAACATTATTTAAGAAGGAGGAAGGAAAAATCATAAAATAAAGTCCTTTATTTCAGATAGTATTCTTTAACCAAGTAATATATCTAATTCCAATTTGCTTTTTTGCTATAGTCATAATTAGTAATTTGCAATTTTTCTACATTACAACTGGTGGTGTGGTGATTGTCACATGATTTGCTCTTGGGGTAACACAGGAATATTTTTCCTAGCCAAATTCATAGAGTTTGAAATAGAATTTCTAAGTCATAGGAAAAGTACTTGTAAAACTTTAATACATAGAGCTGAATCATTCTTAAATTGATTCTCTGTTTACATGTTGACTTGTTTCCGTCTACTCTCTCAATACCTGATAATGATTTAATTGTTTCCTAATATGATTTAATTGTTTCCTAATGTGATGGGTCAGATCAGAATTACATTATTTTAATTAATAACTCTTTGGTTATTTGCCAAGTTAAAGCAATTTCATATGTATATTAAGTGTCGGAAATTTCCTCTTGTATTTCATATTTTCAGCCTAGGAAAACATTCAAGGATATTCATAATCATCCTTACTCAACAATTAGCAATAATTT
>PVKA01028166.1:0-29690 GCA_004027165.1 Ctenomys sociabilis
TTTTTTCCAGGTTTCTTTTCTGGCCTCTGGTAGCAGTTTCTTGGTTTCCTTGGCTGATTCCTGATCTAGCCTCTTCTAGGTCACCAGGAAGTGTTGGAATTCCTTTGGACTCTGCTGTGGTTCAAGTATCCTCTTCAGGCTACCTTCTTCTCAGGGAAAGTTCATGGAGACCTGGGTGTATAATCTAGCTATTTGGCCAGGATTTTCATCTCGCTAGCTTCTAGGGGCTCTAGATCCATCCGCCCACTGCCCTCTGTGACATCACCACTTGCTGCCTCAAACTAAATACAGCCCATGCTTGAACTCTGCCCATCCTAACCCCCAGTTCTCTTCTCTCTCCACCACTCCTTTCAGCAAATGGGCTCACCAGAAACTTGGGTTCCTAAAACCGCGTCTTTAGGATCTACTCCCAGATCCTCTTTCCTCACCCCAAACATTCCAGTAGCTACCAATTCTGGCCTAATCTGTCTTCTAAAGCTCTCTCAGATCCACATATTCCAGCCCATCCCCATCATCAGCACCCTAGTTCAGGCCACTTTTTGATTTTCACTTGGATAACAATGAAAGCATGTTTGATAATCGTCTAGCTCCCTTCCAGATCTCTTACAATCTATTCCTTCCACAGCTGCTGGGACACTTTTAAATCACAGATCTGATTGTAAGAATACCCTTCCTAAAAATCTTTTAAAGCATCTCCTTCCACTCGCAATCTAAATTCCAATGGCTAGAAGGCTATGGATGACTGAGGACCTCTCCAGGCTCAACTCGGCTAAGTCTTCCCTCTTCCCTGCTCCAGGGCAGGGGACTTTGCTCAGTGCCTAGAACAATCCTGCCGCTTCCTCCCACTCGCGTCCCTGTAACTGGCCAGCGTGCACCCCTTTCCCATTCACCTCTTACTCGACCTTCACTTCTCAGCTTGTACTTCAGCGCCTGAGAAGCCTGCAGTGTCTGTTTATCTTCTGCCGCGGCACTGTGCACGCTGTCACTTATTTACAACATTTGTTTCTGGCCTGTCTTCCGAAGAGTCACATTTTCTTCACCACCCCATGACCCTCACTCAGCACAGTGCCTCATGCACCACAGGAGCTCTGTGTTTTTAAAATATCTTGTTAAACTCCTCATATGTACATGTACTACCTCCTGGCACTTTTAAGCATTGACTGCCTTCAGATCCCGGTCTCCCTCCCCTCATCTTCCTAACCCATGGTCCGGTTCCTATCAGCAGGTCTTCTTAGGCTCTACTCCTGAATCCTCTTTCCTCATGCCGAACATTCCTCTGAACATTTCCTAACCTAAAAAGCAACTTCATGTGGCATTCCCAATGCCTACAATGGAAGAATATGCCCACCAATGTCACTTGTATTTTAAAAACATCCAAATCTGAAGTTCTGGAGCTGGCCAGATAGCTCAGCAGATTAAAGCACCTGTTTAGGCAGATACAGGAGCTGGGGTTTGATCCCCGGTGTGCCGTGTTAGCCCCGGCCCTGGGGCATGCCGAGATAGCAATTGACAACGGGCATGGTGGTACACACCTGTAATCCCAGCACTTGAGAGGCTGAAAACAGGAGGATCACTAAGAGTCCACTCTGTTAGTGAGACCCTGTAGATCCTATATTAAATACATATAAAAAAAATCTGGAGTTCTGTGTGCAAAATTCAGATTAGCACAAAAAAACGGAAGAAATATCATAAACAAATATTTCTGAGGTTTCAACGACCATTGTTACTTTTTCAGATAAATAAATATGCACTAAGGGGCATATACTGGTTAAATAATTCAGCTTGGGGGAATTTATAGTGATTGTCTCTGAAGCCTAGCACTCAGAAGTGGGGCTTGGTGGTAGCACAGCCCCCTCATAAGGGAAAGACAGAAAAACTTGAGGCACAGAAGAAAGAAAAGCCTTTCTGTCGGAGGTCAGGAGCTGTCCCTGTGCTGCAGTGCAGCTTCCTGCTGGCACAGGCAGCGTGACCAGGAGCCAGGCTTGAATGACAGACTCTGATTTGTTTATCAAAGCCTATTTTGAAGCAATTAAAATGAGAATGTCATCTTCTGTCCAAGGCACACACAAAAGGCCACCGATGCTTACTCCTTTTTTAATGGATCCAGGCTGTCAGCTACTTCATTAGCAACCTGATTAGGTTCTAATTAGTACCCTAATTAAGCAACTTGAAATCAGGACCTACAAAAGGTGTGAACTAAGAGCCCAAGGAAAGGGAAGTAAGACACTGAAGCGGGTTTATTAACAGGAGGCAGGATTCAGACTTTCTGCTTGCAAGTGAATTTCCACAGAGAAGGAATCCTGTGAATATTTTCTTTCTGAAGCAAATGGCCTTGCTGCTTGCTTAGAACTACTTGCTTCAGAACAACCCAGAAACATAACTGGAAAGTGTTTCTGAGGAAGGTATAAAAGGAAAAGATAAAATGCATGCTTTTGGCTCCATGTGTCCTCCTACATTTTCTAGGACGACTTTCTTGGACCTTAGAAGACCCTTGGACTCCAAGCAACTGGGGAAATCTCAGAAAGGTCTCCCATCATTCGTTGCAAACTACCATGCAGCTAAAGGAAGACTTTACCCCATGCTCCACTTCATGTCTGAGATTTTTAGTTTGAGATGGTGGCAGTGGCGGTGGAGGTGACTTCTCAGCTACATATTAATTTCAGCCACCAATATGAAGCATGGTGAGCACACTCATTTGAACTGATAGTGTGGTGGCAGCCAGGTCAGAGACACAGAAATCCAACATGAAGCCTTGGAAATGTTAGTCTTTAAAACCACAAGCCCCAAATTTCAGCTGTTAGGATTCTTCGTAAAATCAATCACAGTGGGAAAAAAAAAATCTATATTTCTTTCCCAAACTCTTGCCTTCAAAACGACTTCTCTTTATTTTTCTGTCTGTACAGGAATTATAAAAGGTCATGGGCTGTGGCTCTTTGAGTAAGCAAAAACTGTGCTTGAGTGGGGTACGGAAGCTCTGGCTGGTCCATGAGTGGCCTTACCTTGACGAGTATTGCAAACTCAAGCTAGGCCGGAATTTTTTAAATTCAGAAAATAGATTGTAAGTAGGTTCTCTTCGTGTGGACACAAAGGGTTGAAATTAGCAGAACTGAAGCTCTCTAAAAGTTTTCTGAATTAAAGAGATTATGTGGCTTGTGATAGCAGGACTAGAGAACAGGGGTGTAGACTCATCTTAACAGTTTCATTGGATCACGTCAATGAACAGATCAAGATCATTCCTGTGGCTTGGCTTGTTCAACGATGGCGCTATCCGTACACGTCACAAGGGTGACCTGATGAAAATTGAAATTGATTATAAATCGTCTTGAAGTTAGGGTATCAGAGCACCCGCCTTCTCATTCAGAGATAGCTTTTCCAGTGGAATGGCGTTAAAATAACAGGTCTTGGAGGCAACCACGCTGGGTATGAAGGGCGTTGCTGGTTTCCTTATCTGTAAGGTGGGAGAGCATCTCCCTTATAGAGCTTTTACGATTATGAAAGCATTTGGCAAGTGCCGAATGTTCCAGAATGACTGATGGTTCGCTTCTCTTGGTCCTCTCTCCACCATTTTCTCAAGTATCTTTTCTTCTCCAGCCCCCTCTCTTCCTCTCCTTTTCCTAGAACCACACCTCTTTCAACTTTAACCTGTGAATTCTCTTTTTTTTTTTCATTTATTTTGTTGCAGATCCACTGAATCCAAAGCACAGGGCCTGGGTAGATTCCTTCTTTAAACAACAACAGGTGCTTAATAATTTTTACTTATTCCTGGGCACAATGTGATATTTCCATAAATGCGTACAATACGTGATTATTATGTCAGGGTAATTAGCATATCCATCACCTCAGACTTTTATCATAGCTTTGTATTAGCAATAACCAAAATCTTTTCGTCTAGCTATTCTGAAATATAGAGCAAATAAAACTGTTAGCTGTGGTCACTCTGTGATGCTATAAGGCACTGGAAATTATTCTTCCCATTTAACTGTGCCCATTAGGATTGCTTGGCAGTACAGTTTGGACCGTGAGTGGCCTACACAGACCCGAGAGTTGAAGGCTTGGTCCCCAGCCTACGGCACTCCTGGGAAGTGATGAAACCCTTAGAGGCAAGGTCTCTTGGAAGATCACTGCGGGCCATGCCTCTAAAGAGGGCTATTGGGACCCGAGGCCATTTCCTCACTCTCTGTCTCTTTGGTTCCCAGCCACCATGACATGAGTGAGCAGGCCTCCTCTGCCAAGCACTCCTACCGTGACTCCCTGTGCCACCACAGGACCCAACGAAACAGGGAGCCGAGTGATCACAGACTGAACCCTGCGAAACAAAACCAAAATAAATATTTTCCATTACTGATTACCACAGGTGTTCTACCACAGTGACATAAGGTGACTCCCACAGCGGCATATATAATTTCTAGTTTTTATGATTTCTTAGAAGTTTTATACCTAAGCAATGGAGTTTTAAGGTCCCCATCAAAACTGCCTAAAAATGAAGCACTGAGAACAGTGGCATGTTTCTCTCATTATTCTGAAGAATCCCTTTAGGCCACCTCTTGCCATACAGGGCTGGGGATATAGCTCTATAACGTAAGTATGGCAGCGAGCTGTGGCTTCCCACTTCTCCACCTCCTCTTGCTTTTTATGCATCAGCCACCTTGACAATAGCCTAGATTACCAGGCATGCGCCATCCACCAAGGGCACAACTTGCAACAAAATTGCTAACTCAGTTCAAAAGCTTTGACAAAAGCTGGGCATGGTGGCACATGCCTGTAATCCCAGCACTCGGGAGGCTGAGGCAGGAGGATTGTTGTGAATTTGAGACCAGCCTGAGCTACAAAGTGAGCTTAAGGCCAGCCTGAACTGCATAATGAGACCCTGTCTCAAAAAGACACACACACACAAAAAATAAAAATAAAAATAAAAAAAGCTTTGACAGTCAGATTCTTGGAGCAGCCCAAAGGGGAATCGCTGCCAGGATTCATGCAAATGACAAGGCACCCCAACCTCTCCCCCCCCCCCCAGGAAAGGCCTCACTTCGTAGACATGTGTGCCCACCACAGGGCCTCCACACAAGGGACTCAGGGGCCTGCTGGCCACTGATTAGCAGTTTGGAGAACAGGAAAAGAAAGTAGAGACAGTAGGAAAGGGACAGGGCCTGAAGCATGTTTAAATACAGGCGATGAAGCAGGAGGAGGAGCTAGCAAAGCAAACACGGCATGAATGTTGAGAAAAGTAGCTGACTTGGGACAGTGTGATTTCAAGGAATCCAAGGAGACTGGGAAAATGAAGAAGGGATGGTTAACAGTCTCCACTGCTTTGGTACCTAAGCTGCTGCCTATTGCTATGTGCCAGGCTCTGGTCCAACAGCACGCATGAGCTAGGTTATCTCAGCTACACGTAGGCTTACACCGTGCTCCCACCATGAATACGAAAGCCGAGGTTCTTGAGCTCCTTCTGCAAGATCACACAGCCGTGAGCAGCTGAGCGTGACGTCCTCACCAAAGCCACTTACCTTCCAGACTGTTCCCCACTACGTCCGGTGTACAGGATGCAGGATCGTGCAACAAATGCTGGGATGCCAGAGTATACCTGTATTAACCACTTTCCCATCCCTGGGTCAAGACACCTGACACCCGCAACTTAAAGGACAGATTTATTTTGGATCACGGTTTCAGTCCACGCTTGTCTGGCTCTACGGCAGAGCAGAGGAAAGCCACTCAATCCATGGCAGCCAGGAAGAAGAGAGAAAAG
The DNA here is from genome assembly GCA_004027165.1 of Ctenomys sociabilis. Lineage (NCBI taxonomy): Eukaryota > Metazoa > Chordata > Mammalia > Rodentia > Ctenomyidae > Ctenomys > Ctenomys sociabilis. Next base: position 5,744 of record PVKA01028166.1, read on the forward strand.
AGAAGAGCGAGGGACAGCAGGTCCCCCTTCCAGGTCACACCCCCGGGTAGCCCGCCTCCCAGCAGGGCCCGCCTCCTAACAGCACATGCCACTGCTGAACTCGTCAATGGCTGCATCCACTGATCCAGTCACCTCCCAAACACAGGGGACGTGGAGGACAGTTTACATCTAAACCGTCACAATACACGAGAATCCCACCGAGCCCAGGAGTCCGAGAAACAATCCCTGAGGTCGATTTGCGTGCCGGAAGTGCTCCAGATCATCTCACCTGAGGGGGGGGGGGGCAACCCACAGAGAGGCAGGAGGAAAACACTAGCTGTGGAGCAGCCACGATGAAAGCCCCCGCCAGGCTTGCTGGGAGCCCGGGTTCAGGGGCGGTCCTCGGCTGTGCCGCACCGAGAGAAGAGCTCAGGAGGAGGGACATGGCTGGGAGTGGAAGCCACCAACACCCTCAGCGAGAGGAATGAGGACTTCAGTCCCAATATGCACAAGATATGTTTTCACCCCCTAGGCAAGGTGGGAGGTGAGGGAAGATTTAAGGCGGCATAAATGTACCTCACTGAGGTGGGAGGGGAAAAAAATCATCACTTCAAAGCAGCCAGACTGTGGTTAGGTCTTCATGCATCCCCTCACTTTATCTTTGTAAATTATATATAGATATAGATACAGACAGAGACAGAGACAGAGATACAGTACAGGTTCTACAGGGTCTTAGTACACAGATTACACTCATAGTGATCCTCCTGTTTTCAGCTTCCCAAGCACTGGGATTACAGGTGTGCACCACCACGCCCAGTCTCAGTGCATCCCGAGGGCTGGACCAGCATGGCATGCCGGGATCAAACTATGGCCCTTGTGCCTGCCTAAGCAGGTGCTTTAATCTGCTGAGCTGTCTGACTGGCCCTTTCATTTTATCTTTGAATCAGTCCTAAAAGTTGATGCTGGGACCAGCTCATTGCTCAGTCGGAAAATTCAGATGCACAAAGGTAAGTACTTCCCAGAACTTATCATGCTGAATAATTCAGTGGAATAATTGTGATCAGAATGTGTGCTTAGTCTCATTTCACCACTCCGGCGCCCAATATTTTCTGTCTCTACACCAAGAAATATTCTCCTACAGTCAATGGTTTCAACATGCCTGGGAGGCCTCAGGTCCTGAGGTGTCTTAGAGCCTCCAACCCCCTACCCTTACATTGAGCCCAACCAGTAGGGCTTTAATCGGGAAGGCAGCGGAATGCACCATCACGGCTCAGGGTCAAAGCGAGGTCAAAGTGAGCACCCAGTGCCAATGGCCAAGATTCCCTCTTGCTCGGTTCTAGGCACCTGAGCTGCCACTTCTCCCCAAAAGCTCTCAGTTTCTCAGCTGCTGAAAGTCTTGGCAGCTCCATGAGTTTAGTGACCACAAACTTGTCAAAGAAAACTCAGGCTAACAAAGCACGCATGCTCTTGGTCAGGCCCATCATGGGGTTACTGAGAGTCCATATTACTCTTGTGTTTCCGTGCTCAAGTTTAACCCTGTTTATATTATTTATTAGATGTTTCCCGTTAGATAAATTCAGTGACCTTTGTTGCAGTCCCATCAGCAGAAAGACTAAGACTTCCTTACCAGCTGTCATGTGGCAGTGTTTCTCTCAGCTGGAAATGAAGACTTGTGAAATTATTTATTATTATTATTATTATTATTATTATTATTATTATTATTATTTTGTATTTTAAGGAAGGGTCTACAGGGTGTTCAGGGTCTCACTACTAGATCAGACTCATAGTGATTCTCCTGTTTTCAGGCTCCCAAGTGCTGGGATTACAGGTGTGTGCTACCACACCCAGTCTCAATTGCCATCTCAGCATGCCCCAGAGGAGGCAGGGCTGGCATGGCAGGCCCAGGGATCGAAACCCCAGGCCCTGCATCTGCTTGCAGGCTCTTTAAGCCATTGAGCCACTTGGCCAGCTCAACTTGAAATTATTTAGATAGCATATGGACAGGACACTAAGCGGCAGGAGAATGGTGTTCCTTTCCCAGGCCCTTTCCGTTGGCCCCGTAAGGAATCAGTGCTTACTTGGTTCCAGTGTACCATGAAGGCTTCTTTGACACTTGCTAATCCCCTTTTTAAAAGAGATTGGTTGAGCCAGGGAGATAGCTCTGCATGTATTTCCCTGGGCATCTTGTTTTTACAGTCCATGATATTTTTTAAATAAGGTGAGTCAATTTTAAAGAAAATTGTTAGGTAGAATAATAGTATTTGTGATACAAAGAAATACCAAAAATACGGAGAGGACAAATGACCAACTTTTAGTGAATACCATTAAAAAAAGGTCACAGAATGGGTGCCAGTTGCCTAGCACACACTGACTATAGTGGGTGCTCAACAGGCATTAGCTATCATATTATAATAATTTTTTATTATTAGCCTTGGAATTTAATTGCATAGCTCGCTGCCAAAGTAAGTAAGGACTCCAATTTTTGTTTCATGGTGCTCTGACACTAACATAGTATTTTTTTCTAATAAAGGGGAAGAAGAAAAGTAGACTTCAAAAAATTTGGATTAACAAAGATCAAATTTTCCACAGTATCAATTAAACACAGATTCCCTGCCAAGGCACTGTGCAAAGGGCCTTACATCGACTGTGCTGCTTCAATTTCACTGCACTATAGAGAGGATATTGTTATCTTCATTGTATGATTGGAAAATAAGAATCAGGGAGGTCACCTTGAGGTACTTCCGGTCACACAGCTGGGGAAAGGCGGCAGCAGCAGCATTAAACCCAGGCCTTTCTGAGTCCGTGCCTACTTCCCAGAGGTGATGTGAGGACTGAAGGACATGGTGGAGAGGGTGTACATGACAGGCAAATGACAAACGGTGCGCCTCCGTAAATGGAGAACCTTCCCGGCAGGGGCACCGAAAGAGTGTCATTTCCTTAAGCTGGATTCAGGAGCTGCACGGGAGGGAGGGAAGGGGGAGGAACCAGCTGCTGCCCGGGGAGGTGGGGGGGAGGCAGTGCACACCCTGCTCCAGCGCTTGCAGCAGGCCTAGAACTTGCACTCCCCTGGCAATGCGCCTGGAAGTTACGACAGCTGATAAGGGTGAGCAACGGTGGGTGGACAGCGGCACAGCAGCACAGCGTCTGCTGCCAACTGTGTCTGCACTTTGAATACTCAGAGCTGACAAGAGAGTACTGCGGGCAAGAACTGCCCACTTCCAACGCAGAGCGGGGACTGGCTGGCGAAGCACAGGTGGCACAGGGCGGGGAAGTGGCAGGGCCAAGAGGCAGAGCTGCGAGTGAAGGCTGCCATGAGAGCCCTACTAGTTAGAGCCCTACCTGCCCAAAGGGCGAGGGAAGCACATGTAGGCACAGGGCCACTAAGGAGAACAGGAGAGTCGCGCAATCCCTTCTGTTGTCTTTGTCTAACAAAGCACCCACAGAAGCAAAGAACTGTCCTGCTTTAAATGAAAAATAAGGTTTAGAGGCCCATGAGATAGCTCAGGGGTCTAAAGCCCCACCCCCAGGGTGAGTTGAGCTGGTCACAAAATAATAATAATAATAATAATAATAATAATAAGGTTTAGATGGATTCTTTTGCCTTTCAAGTTCTTATACTGTAGAATCAATGCACGGCCATTCTGGGGTTAAATACCCAAGCATTTTTTTTAAGCATAAAAGGAAGAGCTCAACCTTCTGTGTGCTGGCAATGTTTTTTTCAATTTTTGCAGAAAACCAGATGAAAGGAAGAAAAGACATGGCTCACTTGGGGAGCATGGTTAGCCATGGACAGGCACTGAAGGAAGAGGGCCACCGACAGAGACAGTGCTTCCCTCTGCTTTGCGAGGCAGGCAAGACAGGAGCATCTTCATAGGAACAGGAAAGGAGAGAGCGTCAGCTGACTGGAGGCTCTGTGCTGCAGACAGGAGCAGCATTCGGAAATGGCTCTATTAATTTTCAAGGACATGAGCTGATAAATGTCGATTGTACTGGCTTGTGTGTGTGTTATGCAAATGAACCCAAAGGGGACAGATAATGGTTCAGGGTCACCACCTGTCATATTCTAGCACCTTGCATTTTGAAAGGGGTTAAGAATGGCCGGCTTAGTCCTTAAAATACCTGAGAGGGAGTCAACAATGTTCAGCGCCATTATTTCAGAGCATTGGACTCACTTATTAATTCCCTATTCATACAAACCACTCTGCAGCACATGATAGTCCCTATTCATTCAACTTATTACCTTCATATCTGTTGGTTCTTACTGATGTCCAGAGGCTCTGTCATCTTTTCCAGACCCTGGAAAAGCTGTGCTTTTTCAATTACAGTCCTAAGATGATTACCATTTAACGTGGTGGTTTGTTTCAATCACATTAAAACAATGGGCCATAAATTGTTTAAAGGCCTGAAAAATGCTCGAGGTTGAAAGGAAAAGAAAAAAGAAATGATATCAAAGTGGGTCAGTTCATCAGATGACAGGATAATCTTCCCACAAGACGCTCCCATATTGGCCAATTTCCTCTGCCAGTCAAAGCCACAAGAAAATAATTCAACACCCATAATCAAAAAAATTATGTATGCACATATGTATATATGTACGTGTACATGTGTATATATGTATATGTGTATATTGTGGTGTGTGGCTCAGGGATACAGCACTTGCCTAACATGACCAAGGACCTGGAGTTGATCCCCAGCACCACAAACAAATAAACAAAAACCCATGTACTCAATGCCTTCTGGGAAATATGAGGTTTTCAGAAGCTCAGTGACCCAGCCAGCCCTCAGGAAATTACAGCAGAAAAAAAAAAAAAAGTCTGGAAACTGCATTTCCTTCAACTATGAGACTGTACAGTAGAGGAAATGACTACAGGCTAAAGAGAAATAAACAGTATGTAATTCTTTTATTCCCCACCTTCCACATATTCCTTTACTTTAAACTGCAGAATGGGAGGACTGTTTTTTCTTGTCTGATCAAGACTTACACATTTTTAACAACGTTATTGTACACTGCATTAAAATACCTCTTACTGCTGTTCAGAATGTTTTTTTTTTTTTTTGACGAGACGACATTTAGAGAATACAAGATAAACTGAAGACAACATATATACATCTGCTGCAGCCAACTGTCTCTTTAATGAGACAGTTACAGTATGCTCTTTTTTTTTTTTTTCTTCCTTCATTGTTGTGCTAGTGTTCGTGCAATAAATAAAAATCAGAAGGCTAAAAAAAGATTCAGGTCTCTTTAAAATCCATTTTTATAGAATGAATTTGAAAAGAATTCAATCACCATGAGCCTAGACAATTTAACAATCCTGCCATGTTAGCAGCCTCTCTCTCTCTCTCCCTCTCTCTCTTCAGCTACATCGTAACAACAGATACTAAAACGAAGCTGTAAGGGTCTTCAGTGGTAAAAGGTGACTGCTTTATAGACAACGAGATGGGAGTCTGGCCTTCGAGACACCTTCGGTCCACTCTGATTCCATCTCCTCCTTCTGATTTATCAACATTCGGATGATTCAGCAGATCGATGGGGACCTGTGCCCAGCAGAACACTAAGTGAGGCTTTGATGGGTGCAAAGAACTGAGTGGTCGAGTCTGCTCCCCACCACTGCAGGTCTCCCCGGGCACCACCTCACCAGGCTGACTTTTTGTTCTATACCCACGCTTAGTTTGGGGCCCAATCCCCAAGTACGCTGATTCTAGGAGCAATCTTGTTTTTCTTTGACAAAGGAATCCTCTCCCACCCCCAGCTCTCATTCAGTGTGGCTGTGTGGGGCTGGCCCTACTGTGAGCCAGGGAAGCCAGGATTGTGGATTTAATCTAGGCCTAGCCCACTTGGCACACTGCCTTCCCCTGGGAACAAATACTGAGATGCATGCATGAGCCAGGCCTGCCTGGCACAGCCACCCGGACTCAATTCCTGCTTTGTCACTGGAGCCCCTAGAAAAGCTGATGATGTCTTTCTTACACTTGAAAGATGTGACCCAGGAGTTGTTGGTGCAACCATCTTACCATGGGGATGAGAAAGCCTGTCTGAGAAAGCCTACCACCACCAAAGGACACAGAGCCAAAGGATCCAAGAAGAAGCTATCCACATCATTTGAGCTGTTGGATCACGGCATGCCTAAAGCTGGGTCCTGGGTCCATCCCTAGACTGTCCAGTGAAGTCGATTTGGGACGGTTCTGCTAGCTACTGAGTCTATATCAACAGACACTTCAAGCACTTGATCCCAAATGTCACCACTCTTGCTCAGAAGCTGTCAACAGCTTTCTCCAACCTATGGACCGAAGTCAAAGTTCCTCAGCCTGGCCCCCAAGGTCATCCACAAGATGGCTGCAACATCCTTCATCATGTATATTGTGTATGGCTGCCCAAGCAGCACTCATCCATTCTTGATCCCCAGAATATTCACCTTTGAAAAAAAGTCTTGATTTTTTTTTTCTAAGAAATAACTTGGTCTCACCCACCTGCTTGCCCTAGCAATTTCTCCTTTCTCTGCATTTACATCACATTCAGTACATTCAGCTCTTGTTTTGATGTCTGTCATAAAATAACTGGACTGCTCTCATCTTGTATTTTTTTATTATGGGCGTGATGGGTGCGGGATGTGTTAGGTGATAGCTGTCCTCAAAGAGCTCACTAATGGATAGAAGACTCAATGACCACATACTTCTGCAAAGAGCTTTATAGTTATAATTAAACACTGTAAAAGACTCTAAAAGATCAGTCTTTCCTAAGACATAAGGGAACCTAGAATGTATAAAGAGGGACAGGGAAGGCCTCTTGGAAGTGACCGTGCATGCACAAAAGAAAGCCAGTGTGAGTGGAAGGAGGTGACAGGCCGGGAAGTGACAAGAATTTACATGGACCAGTCAGATGGCTTGGGTGGCGGTAGGCTTTCTCAGACATGCTCTCCCATCCCCATTCAGCTACTCTGTGAGGATGGGAAATCCTGGAGGAAGAACAAGCAGGTTTGGAAGAGGTTTGTTTCAGAGAAGTTACATTTGAGGAAGTTTCAGAATAAGTGAATTTATTCAAAGATGGTTAGATATGTTTGAAGTTTGGAAGAAAAGTGTAGCTGCTAGCTATAAATTTCAGAATTTAGTGTCTAAAGTCAGTTTTTAAAGCCATAAGTGTAGAAGAGCTTACTCAAGGAGCCTGAGAAGTCAGAAGGTGACCAGGGCTCTCCCCAATTTTAAGAGGTTTACTTTTGGGGATAAAGGAAACACAGATAAGAGACAGAAATCCCTAGCTTCCCAGACAGACTGAAACTTTCTGAGAAGAGAAAATCTTATGTAGTCTACTCTGGGTGGAAAGAAAATCTTCAAGTCCATATTCATACTTTAAATGGATGTGACAAATATTCCTTCATTCGATGAGTATTTCATAGAACCTACAGGCACACTTCATAAAACTGGGAAGAGAAAATAAAAAGGGTGGAGGGACAAAGAGAATGGTACTTCCCCTTTTTTGCGCGGGGGGGGGGGGCAGTACTGGGGATTGAACTCAGGACCTTGCACTTACCAGGCATGCACTTATTTACTGAGCTATCTCTCTGGCCCTCTGCTTCCTGTATTATTAGCTCTTACCACATACCTATGAATAACAGTCCTGCAAAAGACAGGTTTTACATGTAATAGCTGAAGAAATTGAGGTCTATGATTTTCAGTTGCACAGTCAATAAGCAGTGGGTCCAGAATTCAAACTCAAGGGTATCCATCTCTTAAATCTGAACTTCCTAGTTTACTTCCCATAGTTCTCCTGGCCTAGGGCAAGGTAAGAGCTGTGACTGTAAATGCTACAGTTTAAAGACAGAGTTGGTCAATACGATGAAGGGGCTCAGGAAATCCTAGAGGACCAGCTGGACTATGCTGACTCAGGAGTGCGTGCTCATGGGGTGGGACAGCGAATTCCAAAGCCTCAAGACCAACATATGCAGAGCGGCAGTTCTCCTTCGATGTGCCTCACCCAGGAGCTTTGGGAAGATGTTCTGAAAGTCAGCGGGCTCGTCTGTGACCGCGGGTATTGGATACAGGTAAAGCACTTTCAGTCTTTTTTCAGGACAACCAAGGTCTAGGAAATATGGTAACTTTAGCTATAAAGGTAATCTTCATTGAAAGATAGGATGCCAATTATGAGTAAAATCAAACAACTAGTGGCTTTAATAAAATGAAGGAGGTGGCCGGGTGTGGTGGCACACATCTGTAATCCCAGCACTCAGGAGGCTGAGGCAGGAGGATCGTTGAGTTCAAGACCAGTCTGCATAGTGAGACCCTGCCTAAAAAAGGCACCAATAAATAAATAAAATAAAATAGGTTGTCTTTACGTTTTATTTTTTGGCAGAACCAGGGATTGAACTCAAGCCCTGGCACTTGTCAGGGAAGTGCTTATTCTACTGAGCCATCTCCCTGGCCCCAAATAGGTTGTCTTTGAAACCCTCCTTTAGTCCTAATTTAACTACTGGTATCTGACACTACACATTCTTTCCCCTCAACACCTTGTTTTTTTGTTTGTTTGTTTTGTTGTTGTTGTTTTTTGGGTTTTGGTTTTGTTTCTTTTTTTGGTGGAACCGGGGATTGAACTCAGGCACTTGTGCTTGCTAGGGATGCACTTATTCCACTGAGCCATCTCCCCGGCCCCTCCCCTCAACACTTAATAGTGTAAGAGCCAAAGACTTAGTACAGTGCTTTTCCCATATTAATTATTGTAATTGTTTTAAATTATTAGAAAATAAAGTATCATACTATGACATTTGTCCACCAAGCCTTGGGCCTTGCGAATAAAAACAAGGATGTAAAGAGGACACCAGGCTTTGTCCTCCATTGTTAAGATTTTTATCAAAGGGAGAAAGCAGAGAAGCAAATGTTTCCTTTTCAACATCAACCATTTCAACTCTCCCAAATTAACTGGTAAATGTATATACATGTATATACATTCTGAACCTGCCAGAGAACTACGCTTATAAATGACCCACCATCATCAACCCCTTTTTGACGGCAGAAGGATGCAGTGCCTAGCCAGAGCAATATCCTTGTTCTCTATTTGCATCAAATCACTGACTACCTAGATCCATTTGCAAGAGATGTGGCCAGGGGGAGTGGCCAGGAAAGTGTAAAGCTTGACCTTTTTTTTTATTAAAAAATAAAATCAGCTACAGACTATTACGTAAGGCTCAAACTTTCACGAGACCTCCCATTTATAACAGACAGAAAGCTTGCCAAAGGCGTGGATCCCTTCACTTCCCCCACGTTAACCTTGTGAATAAGAAGCGCTCAGTTGGGCGCCTAAGAGTGCAGCTAACATGCACTGAACAAAGGCCAGCAGCACCAGAGAGTATCTCCTTGCACGGATGGGCAACTCCCAGCTCGCCCCGGGCTTCCAGGATGCGGAGCTCGCCGTGCCCATCCATAAAAATGTGTTCGCGGGCTGAGATTTTCCTCCAGGCCTGGCGCGCTCCTCTGCGTCTGAGCTCTGCACAGCCCTCGCACCAAGGTCCTTTCAGGGTTAATTATCGTCTTCCAACCCAGCTCTCAGTCCCACCCTCTTGCCCCACCCCGCGCTCCAACTCCGGGGACCCCTCTCTTCCGCCTCCTCCCCTCTCCCACCTTGACAGACACGGTCAGAGGTGAGAAGAGACCAGGCCGCCCCTGGAAGTGCAGGACCCAGATCTACTCAAGGGTGGCGCGGACTACCCCACTGCGCCTGCGCGAGAGTCACTGCTACTCTGGTCTTGGTAGGAACCCAAGCCGGGAACTTTGGTTCCGGGATTTCTGAGTCTCTTTGCTTAAAGCTGCCCAGAGTTGGCCTTTCTTGACAGACAGCCTCTTTCACAAATAGACCCTTAGGCTGCCATTCCGAACTGCTAGTTATGAAAAGCAATGAAACCCACAGTAAAATGAAAGACAGGTTAGGAGCCTTAGTTTCCTATCTGTTGATAGGTTATCCCAGATATTTTAGTGAACAAACATGTTGTCAGTTTTACTCTTGGAATAGAATGCTTTACTGTTAACATATCAGTACAAGATTTGCCCTCCTCTCTCCACCTAACTACCAAGAGGCCTTCTCTCCTTTGTTTCACCATCTCTCCTAATCTACTTACCATAAGGTGATATATATATATATATATATATATATATATATATATATATATGAAAATCTATGATATTCATATTAAGAAGTAGAGATGCAGGCATTACTCAACATTTGGCTAGTGAGGGCTCTCCCAATATTTCCTTACTTCTCATATTTCTTTTCAATTAAGCAAAAAGTGTTACTTTCATTTTTGAGACTCTGGTCTCACTTTTCTTCCAATATATGTGCTTGGTGCGTTTTCAGGTGAGAACTGGGATCTATTTCTCTAACCCCTTAATCTGGGATGGCCTTGTGAGTGTGTCGCAGAGGAAAAGCAACGGAACTCTCCCTGGGGAAGTTCCACACTTAGACCTCACAGCCCCTGTGATTTCCACGCTCTTCCCTGCAGCTAGAATGACCACCATCCTGAGGAGCTTCCCAAGATATGAACACTCGCTGCTAACACTGGGGAGGTCCCAGGCAGACCCCTACGGATGGTCACCCTCCTTGCTGCCATGAGACTTCTGTCATCCCTGCAGCTGAGAGAACCAACGGGGGGGGGGGGGGCTGAGCAACACTCAGCACAAGCAGGCTTGGCTCACCCAGACTCAGTCCAGTCCAGGTGACAGCAACCTGGGGAGTCAATTGGACTGAGACCAGCAGAACCATGCAGCTACACTTATTCCCTGGCTGTCTGTACAGAATAGTGAGCAAATAAAATAGCTGGCTTTTAAAAGCTGTCTAATTCAGCAGTGTTTGCTACATAGCAATATGTAACTGACACAGTGTTATAGCCCCTTCACTACAGGATATTATGCTTTTTAAAAGCCTAGGGAGACCAGGTGTGGTAGTGCATGCCTATATCCCAGTAGCAGGAAGCAGTTTGTTCAGGAAAGACAAAGTAGCTTTAGTTCAGGAGCCAGGGGAAAAATCAGGAAAAGAGACTACAGATGCAAGCAGAAGCTCAGTCCTGTAGGATTCCTTGTACACACAGAAGTTAAGACAGACCACCTGGCATACAAATCCTCAAAATTTGCCTGCTTTCACCCACCTTCTCTTAAAGGACTCTCATAATGCAGCCATGTGGAACAGAGCTATGGAGAAAGAAGACAAAAGGGTTAAGTCAATTTCAGCAAATTAGTCTGACACCAGACTAATTCTCTTTTCTGTGAAAGAAAATAGCCGTTCACACAATATTACATATATCTTACACATGGAATAAGTACCATGCAGGTTAGTATAGGAAGGAGTGTTATAAAATGATCCTTTATAAATATAAGGCTATATATAAATGTAAGACTAATCTTTGTCCTATATTCACATGGAACCAACAGATAACTAATACACTTTCTAACTTTTGGTTTATACATTTTTAGCTCATAAGTATGCATTGTTGCAGCCGATGATTATATATTCATTCAACAAAGTTTTTTTTTTTTTTTTTTTTTTTTTTTTGTGCATCTCCATCTGTGTCCAGCACAGTCAAAGGCACTAAAGATATGGTCATGAACAAGGCACAATCTTTGCCTAGTGGAAGAGATGATACTAAAAACAATTATGTTTTTAGAATAGCCTCAAGTAGTGAGTAAATACCATGAAAAAACAAAAACATCTACATGGAAATAGTAATGGGATGAAAGGAGGGGATGGCCCATTTCAAGCAACAGTGTTGTTCATGGCCAAGAAAGAAAACACTGTAGTCACAGCTGAACAGCTTAGGAGAAGCTGCGGAGCTGTTCTGCAGCACCTCTTTTGGGACCCCCTTTATGCATTTGCTGTGGTGCAGGGTGTTACTCTAGTAGGATAAGAGAAGGTGAGACAGATAAGCTGTCCTTTTCCCATGGGTTTCTGAGAGACTGGAAACATCAGAAACTGCACACAGCTACAGCACATTCATTTTGCTCTCTGCCACATGGGACCAGTGAAGGGCCGGGGTCTCTGTTTCCTTGACAACTCTCCTCCACCATGCCTGGATCCATAGGTCTCCATACAGTCACCCAGAAATGACTGATTTATTTCAGTTGCTCAGATATTCACATCTTTCCTGCCCCTGCTCCTCTGTTCTTTCTGTTCTCTTAGCTTGGAACTCTCCCACCTCTTCAGCTTGAATTAGTTTCCACCAAGATGCTATTTCTTTAGGGAATCCTGCTATAGGATTTTCAGACTGAATCAGTGTGTGTGTTAACTGTGGACAATAATATTGCATGCAGAAGGCCACATAATCTCAACACCTGACACCATGGCATTTGGTTTTTAATTAATCAATTGGTATAGGGTCTCTCTATGAGGCTCAGACCCATACCGCTCTTCCTATGTTTTGTGGGCCTGCTCAGGGTGGAGCTAGCATGGCATGCAGTACTGGGGATCGAACCAAGGTCCTTGTACTTGCCAGGCAGGTGCTTAGACAACCGAGCTATATCCCCAGCCCTACAAGCACTTATTGAACTCCTAATATACAAGTAGTACAATTCAGCCAGCCCAGGTTGGGAATGACTGGGCAGCAATGCTGACCTTGGATGTGCCCTTCCCTCATCTTCAGGATCAGGAGGTCAACCAGACTGGGCCCCTGGCCCCTGGCCCCTCTTAGTTGGGGGGTCTCAACAGGAATGGCACTGTCCCCCCCCTACATCTCTCATCCTCCTCAGAGGGCTGGCAGGCCTTCAAGGTGCTGCCAGAGGCACAGAGGACAAGTGAGAACATGCCAGGACCTTTGAAGACCTATGCTTGTAACTGGGTCATGTCACCTATACTTCTTCCAACTGGGCCAAGCCAGTCACATGGCAAAGTGCAAAGTCAGAGGGCTGTGAAAAGATACATGGCTGTCATGAGAGAGACTTCAAAGTCACAGAACCAGTTAGTACAAGAAAAGGAGAAGAGCCAGAGCCAGTGCCGCAATGTGTCACAATCAGGTTTCCCACTCTACCAGCCCAGAGGGCCCTAAATTTCATTCTGAGGCTTGCCACACTTAAGAACAAGTGAGTGTTGTTCTTTTCTGATGAGATGCCTAAAAAATTGCTTGGTACATACACACACTCAACAAATACTGTCATATTTTGCTTGGTACTTGACTACTTTGAAACTCATTGAATTTGGTACTTAACGTGATTTGTGGTTTTTTGAGGCAGGGTCGTTCAGGCTGGCCTCCAACATGCAGCCATCCTCCTGCCTCAGCCTCCCATGTGTTGGGAGTACAGGCAGGTACCACCACACCCAGCCACATGACATAGTTGGACTTGGAAATTCTGTCTTCCAGCTTGTTTGTTTGACCACTTTACACACAAGCTGCAACATGTCTAGGGTTCGCTAGCATGTTTTTGTACTCACAGCTCCTCCTGGGATCAACTGCTGAGTGCCAGAGTAGCCCTGTATTTGCTGATTGAATGAGTGTGAGCAACAATAATGAGTGGGTGGGACCATGCCAGCCTCCCAGGGGAAGTGGCTGTGAGGGAGAGTCAAGTACGTTTCTCTCTGGCTTGCTCCTTCCTCTGCCTTAGAAGCAGACTAGAGTTCACATTTCTTCATTCCAAACACCAGGCGCTACTTTGACAGTGTGTATATGCACCTTTGAAGGTGGGTGGGAGTGCCCGGGACTGGAGCCACAAACCCCGGCTTCTGGCATTCTCACTCTAGTGGGTGCATAGCCTGCAGTGCTCCAACACCGCCCTCCTACCTTTGCTTAGTGAATACAAGGATTGTGAGCATCAAAAGCCCCCCAACAAGGGCTGGGAGATGGCTCAGTGGAATAAGTGTTTCCCTGGCAGGCACAAGGGCCTGAGTTCAATCTCCAGTTCCACCGAAAAAAAAAAAAAAAAAAGCCTTCCAACAGCTTTACATGCCCTTAGGACTGTCCGAGCCCGGGTGTAGCTCACACCGGTCTCAGCATCCTCAGACACGGCACCTCCACATCCCTCTTCAGCCCCCTCTACAGCTCTTACCTGTGCCTTGCCTTTACCACCTAAGCTCCAGAAGTGCTCTTTGGCCTTCAATTGGTAGAAAACAGCAAGCCATTTACCGGCTAGGTCTTGACCAGCACAGCAGCCTCTGGATAAAACACCTGAATTCACTCCCCCACCCACCCTACCCTGGAACACGCCCTCTACTTCCATAGGCAGGACCATGATAATTACTCTGGACTACCCGAATGAACGAAGGAGGCAGTAGTAGGTACATCTGAACGATGGGCCATGAGAAAGGATTGCCTGGCCCCAGTGGCTGTGAAGAAGGAGCCAGAGACATGGAATGTGGGTAACCCACTACAGCAGGAAAAGCCAAAGAATGGGGTTCTCACTGGATCCTGGGGAGGCACGCGGCCCCTGCCCACATCTCCACATTGGTCTTAGGGAGGTTCATTTTGGATTCTGACCTCCAGAACTGTCAGATAACAAATTAGTGTTGGCTTAAACCACTGAGTCTGTGGTGATTTGCAATAGCAAATAGGAGACACGTGCAGGTGATCAATGCAGTACTTTATTGGGGACAAAAAGAAAGACAGGAGAGAGGAAGGAAGGAGGGGAGGTGAGAGTTTAAGCGGAGAGAGCCGAGGCAGCTGGGGGAGCTGGTCTCTGGGGCCTGATGGGCCTGGCAGTCTCTAATACTGGGAAGAGCACCTCCTGGAAGTCAATATTTACTGAGGGCAGCTCCGCTTTGGGTGGCTACTTATCAGCTTTGTTCCGCGTCACCTTTAGCCTTCATTTCCAAACACTCAAAATCAAACACTGCAGATCTCAGAGCTCCAGCAAACATATGGAGCAGAGATCCCCGTGGACACAATGGCAATATTTTAAATGCAGATTAATACTTTAATATGAGCCAGGTTCAAGCACAGTAATCCTCGCTGCCCAGTGCGCCTCAGGGGAAATCACTCACGGTTGGGGGGGGCGCACGTGGCCTGCTGCTCCCCACAGCACTGGATCAGCAGGCAGAGCACGAGCTTTGCTCCTGAGCCGCTACCAGCGTTCCTCTGGGTACCCACCTAGTGGGCAAGCCCAGAAAGGAGGCAAGAAAGGCAGAGTTCACATATGGGGCTGATTTAATTTGGATTTTAAAATGTCTCCCCAAGTCCCCTCCTGCTGTCTAGGAAAGGTTGGTCCCCTGACAGAAACACCTCTCTGCTTGTTGCTGGCATATTCTTCCTCTGCCAGGAATGCCCTGCCCACATCCAGAACAAAGTATTCAAATGGTGATTGCTCCTTGTCAGCGGGGCCTCCAGCTCCCGGCTTCATCCTCAGAGGCCATCCCAGCCACAGTGGGGTCCGCTCAGCACTGTGTCTGTCCAGCATCTCTCACTATTGGAATGCTTCTTCTTATTGATTTACGGTCTACCTATCTCTTGCTCTGGTTCCCCACCCACTAGAATTTGGGTCCCTTAAAAGCAAAACCCTCTCCCCTTGTGAATGGGACTGTCCCGCCCCCCAGGGCCTTGACTGTGTCCTATTCCTGCCCAGCAGTCGCTGTCCCATTTCTCACCCACCGTCTTGGGTGCATTGTCCCCATCTCCTTCCAGTTTCATGTGTTGAAGTCCTAAATGACTGGCACCTCAGAATGTCACCATATGTACACTTAGGTCTTTGAAGAGAAAATGATATTAAAACGAGGTCGTTAAGGGTGGGCCCCAATTTAGCATAACCAGAACCCTTAGAAGAAGAGGAAATCTGAATACAGACTATCAGAGCTAGAAGACAACATGAAGACGCAAGGCGAAGGTATCCATATCCTGCGGAGGGAATCAACCCCACCCACACTCTGATCTTGGACTTCTGGGTGCCCCAGCGGTGGGAAAATTAATTTCTGTTGTTTGAGCCACGGTCATTGTGACTGCAGGCCTAGCAAGCTAATGCACACCATCACAAAGAGAGCCGGGAATTTGCAAAATAAATAAATAAGTATATTGCACGGTGGCCAGGGATATAGCTCAGTGGCAGTGCCTGTTCGAGTGTCCATGACTCTAATCTTATCTGGCAAGCGGCTGGCAAGTATTGAAGCAAGAAAAAGGGGTGTAACTTTCCAGCCCGTTGTAAAGGGCTGTGCTCAGCACCCCTATAACAAAGCACCAAAGAAGACCAACACAGATTTATTGATCTTGATCTTACAAGACACAGGAGCTTTCAGATGAAGACCAAAAACCACAGTGAGCCCCCCACATTTTTATGCACCAGTTTTTTAGATTTATCAAAGCAAGTACAGCTGTGGGAAATTGTGGTTGCACAAGAAGGGTGTGGAGTTAACAGTAACAGGCTGAGGGGACCTCACAAGGGGGTGTCCAGATTCATCTTGGCTTCTCTATGGATTTCTTCCTTCTGAAGTGAAAGCAGGACCCCTTCCAGAATGGCCTGAACCAAACAGAGAAGGTCAGAGAACGTTATGGCCAACTGTTACATGGAGATAAGAAGAGATTGTAGTCTCAGAGACCCACCTTGGGAAAGGAAAATTCTAGTTTCTCTCATCTGCCTTGGAGGAAGAAGAAGGGGCAGGAGACAGAAAGGTGGGACACGGTTAGAGAGTAACTCTACTTCAAAGGCTTCACTTTGGAGTATAGTTTTTATGCCCCAAAATGAGAAATAGCTGACATGCTCGCCTTGGGTGTTCTGAGACTCATTTAATAAAAGGATCATTTGTGAAGGTGAAGGCAGGGTGTGGGCAACAAAGGGAACTGCGGTATCCTGGAGCTGCCCACAGGGGAGAATTGTTATTCCCTGAGCTTCCAGGAAAAGCTTAAGGAAGCAGTAGGCAGAATACTGAAGAGACAGATTTGCCTCCATGAAAGCTGTGGTTTTCAGCAATCAGCCACTTCATAGTGAAGCTACTCGTCCACATGGTCCAGCTGTGTGTGTGTGACAGGAGCAGATCGAAGCAGGCTGGACAGGAGGGCCACATGGAAGGTTCCAGCACACTGTCCTCCTTTCCATGTTGTCCTCAGAGCGCCCCTGTCTTGCTTACTCACTCTTACAGAGGAACAAAGCAAATCTGCTTTCATCTTCACCTCCTGCAGGCTAGGAGTGTCACAGTGATCTCAATACTGAATCCCACTCAGACCCCCCAAAGGAGTCTCTTTATTAAGATCTCCCATGCAGGTTGCAGAAGAGCAGCTCAGTCTCAGACTCTGCATTCCCTGGAGCTGGGGGCACATCCTCCCTGATCAGCCTCGAGCAAGTGCCGCGTGCTCACAAAAGCTCATTTATCGATGCCCGGGAAGATTCAGAAATAGCAAGAGGAGTAGGAGGCGAACATTTACTGAACACCTACTGAGGGTCCTACGATTATATTAAGCATTATAAGCATATGAAGTAATATTATCGTTCCTTCCAGCAGAAGAGCGCAGACCCAGTGAAGTCACTGGCCCAAGGTCGCACACCCGCAGAGGGGGATGGAGCCCCACGAATCTCATTTCAGGATCTTCATCTTCCTGCTCTACTCCGGATGCTTTAGCAAGACATAAAACTGAAATAAAGAGCTAAGAGGTGAGATAAGAACCTCAGAGTAGTGACAGCGCCAAACACACATTCAGTATGTCCCACCTGCCCAGGCCCTCCAGTTCTTCTGAGTGGTCCCATTAAATCTTCAAAAAATCCCCCATAGAGACATTTGTGCTGTTATTATAGCCATTTCAAAGATGAGGACCAGGAATCTTAGGGGAGTTAAACTGCACATCCCAAGCAAGTCAGAGTGTCCCAATCAGTCTTACTCTGGAGCTCAATTTCAAGAGAATCAGAACTACTTAGAATAGCATTAAAAAGAACAAAGATGTAGGCAATGGACAGAGAAGGGGGACTTCTTGTGTGTGCAAAAAGACAAGGATCACAGACACGCTTACTCCTGTGTCCTGAGGGACAACACGAATGAGGTGCAGAGTGCTGAGGTGTGCCAAGAACTGCTTGTAGAAACTTCCAGAAAGAATCTTCTTTCTCCATATGCAGCAAGCCTACAAGAGAGTAACTCTCACTCAGATCTCTCAGCATCAACCCTACTGCATTTTGGGTCAGATAAATCCAGTGCGGGCTGCCCTGGGGTTGGCAGAATGCTGTGTGGCATCTCTCTTGGCCCCTCCTTGCTAGATGCCAGGAGCAGCCCAGCTGCTCCTATGTGACAATCAAAACAGCCTCCAAACACTCCTGATGCCACCTGGGGGGTACAGCCATTCCCCATCGCAACTATTTATTAACTCTTATTTGATTGATGGTCTTTACTGCCACTCAGAATGAGGGTAAAGAACCAAGAGACAGAGCCCTTCAATTTGAATGGCCAGAGGTACCGTCTATGCATGACAGGGCTGACCCCAGAACAAAGGCAGACTGGTGGCTTGGTGAAGGGGACAAGGGCTGTAGCACTAGATGAGCAAGACTCAGATCTGACACATTACTGATTGTTGTGCAGCTGTACTCAGCCAATTTCTTCACCTCACAGAGTCCCAGCTTCCAGGGCTGTAGGAGGGGCAACACAATATCTGCTTTCCTACAGGACCTGGCAGAGAGGCAGTGGTGTCTCTATCTGGTATCCTCTCATCGGACCAGGGTTCGTGAAGGGTTCATTTCCCCTTTTCCCACGCTGCTGAGACCAGCAAGGCTAGGTCTGCACCTGGCTGGGAGGCTGCTCTGCGCCTTCCTGCCTAAATCACATTCTGATGAAGTCCTTTCGTGCCCTCCGAACAGCTGGCCAAGGATGAGTCAGTGCCACAGGAGAACCACATCCTAGAGAGTGAAAGGGAAGGAGCATTGCAGGCAGGAAGCAGCATCTTGAAGGGCACAGAGCGATGACAGAGGGTGGAATAGGCAGTGATGGCAAGTCATCCGGGAGCGCCAATCTACGGAGTACAGTAATCCCGAGAACTGACGCTGCCAGATACGTAGGAACTTGATGTTGAAGCAGTTCTGTTTTTCTGAAGACCTCTGACTCTTCTTCGACACCCGTCCCAAAGTTTGGAAAAGAGCAAGTTACAGGCAGAAAACATTCAGAGCAAAGTAACTCCAAGAGCTAGAGCTAGCAGGGTGTTCGGGAGCAGTTGGCAAATGGCCAGTCCCTTGTTCTATTTATGTGAAAACTCTTATCCTATTGATCTCAGATGCTATCTTCTTTGCCACACCCTTGGTGCCTCCCCTGCTGTATTAGTAACCTTTTTTTTTTTTTTTTTTTTTTTTGCAGAACGAGGATTGAACACAGGCCCTTGCCCTTGCCAGGGAAGTATTTATTCCACTGAGCCATCACTGCCTGTATTAGTCACTTTTTTGTTGCTGGAACAAAATATTGACACCTGCCACTTAAAGGAGAAATCTGTTCTGGCTCACGGTTTCTGAGGTTTCAGTCCATCGTAAGCTGGCTCCAGAGCAGTAACAGCATGGCAGAAAGCCGTGCGGGTGAAAGCTGCCCACCTCACAGCCTCCGGGCAGCAGAGTGCCGGAGAAGGAGGAACGGAAGGACCAGATATGTGTATCTCCATGGCCAGGCTTCCGGGACACATCCAGAAGAGTTCCTTTCTAACCTAGGCATCTCTCAAGCCAGCCAAGTTGTGAATCAAGATTAACCATCCCACCCAGGTAACCCACTTACTTGTTGCTTGCTTATTTTTCTGTACTCCTGTCACTCTTCTAATAACATGTATGTTGTACCACCGAAAGTTATTTTCATGTCTGGCACCTCTACTAGGTGATGGCTCTCCCATGGGGAGATGTGGAAGGCACCGTAGTCCGGAAGCCTTCGTTTCTATTCCTTTTATGGATATAAGTTACGCTTCCTGTAGAATTGCTGCATCATGACTTCCTGCCACATATTCCTTTGGTTAGACTTCCTTGTCACGTGCTCCTTTAGTTGATCACCTGAGTATTGTTAGCCTATAGCATTACCCTAATATACCTACGTCATTAGTGACATTGACTTCCCTTCCCTCTGCTATATAAGCTGTATCGCTTCCTTGAATAAACAAGACTTGATCAGAATCCTGTCTTGTCTCCATTTCTCACGCACCTGCTCTTTGTCTTTGTCAGTCCCCTCTCCTCCCCTAGGTGACCTGCGTTGACTGACCCGCTGGACGGGACAGGGAGAGACCATATGTCATTCATCTTTATATTCTTTACACCTAACACAGAATCTAAAGGGCAGATATTGCCAGCAGCCCACCCAATATCCATCCTTCCCATTCTCCTTTTTCATAGAATCCTTGTTGAGCAACATACTTAATTAAAAATGTTCATTTCCCCCGACTCCTCGGAGCTCAGATGCTGCACAACCCAGCTTGCCCCAATGAGATGCAAGCTGAATTCTAGAAGGTGGGAAGCCAGTGAAGCCACTGTTTTCCTGACCAACGACTGGGGGTTCTTTACCACCTTTATCCTTCGATCCCCATCCACCCTCGCCACATCATGGGGTCCCTAGGACATCTTTCACAGCTGCAACAGCCTTGGGCTTCACTTCTCCAGACTGGTTTTCCACTGTAGGAAACTGCTTCGGCTTGATTCATCCACAGCTTGGGTTTGTGGTGTACGCAGCTAAATGCTATCTTAAAGGTCGTAACCTGGTGTGTACCAGGGCTTAGGGAAAAGCTCAATCTCTGCCGCTCAGCTCAGCTCACCTGGCCTGTGGTGGGCCAGTAAGGGTGCCGAAAGGATGCACAAATTGGATGTAGCCTTTAGGATTTTTCCTCTTGAGCTGAAATATTTGGGCATTCTCTACTCTTACTATCACAAGAACTCTTGGACTTCTTCCTGGCGTTATCCTCTTTTCTTAGAAGAGGCTAACTTTGGAGATTATCCCTAACTAGTTCTTAGAAATTGGGAGGAAATCTGTTAAGCTGAGGGATAGGCATCAGGATCCGTGGGATCATTTGTCTCTTCTTCCTTTCAACAATACGGACCAGTTGGTTTGCCATGTGCAAGAAGCTATGCTGAGAATTGGGGATATAGGGTGCTACATAGCAACAAACACAGCCCCCCTCCCAGGAGAGTGCAGTCTAGCATGAGAAATGTCATCAACTAAGAATCCTGCAGAGTGCTTAGCTGTCCAGGGAGGCAAGTTGCACAGTGGCCAACCTATAGAGAGGTGCTGGGGCACAGCCCTGGGCTGCTCTGGCCAGCCCTGGTGGGCAGGGGAGGCTCCCTGGATGAGGTACACTTTGACTGGCTTGGGCAGAGGACCTGGATTCAGCTCTCTAGTGTGTCACTTACTAGTTCATGTCCTCTGGGCAAATCATCAAACCTCCCTGGATCTCCATTTCCAAGATTGAGACATAGGATTCCTGGTATTTTCTTTTTGCATTTGTGAAGCTGGGATGGAATAATACACACAGTGCCTGACCCATAGAAAGCACCTCTTAGGCTGGGGCTCTTCTAGTTTTGTTGCAGAGTAAGCCCCAGGAAGGCACCCAGGTGGCTCAGGATGGGTTGGACCTGCTGATCTCCTCCGGTTCAAACCTGTGTAGATTCGCTCAGGAAATCACATGCTGGAGAGGATGAGGGATGTCTCCAGGCAAAGGTAAGAGATAATTAAGTCCCCAGGGCTGACCCCAGCAAGGTCTCCATCTCCCTGTCTGGCCCCTTCCCCTCGGAGTCTGACAGTTACCACAAGGCTTTATGGAGGCAAAGGGACAGAGGGGACCACCCGCTGTGACATCCTGGGGACCCAGGGGGCCACCCAGTGCAGGACGGAGCTCCTTGTCCTCCGGGTCTCTCTTCCCAGGACTCCTACAGGAGGCTGTTGGGTGGACTCACGCTGGTGCAGAGAACTTGCCAATCTGCATGACGTCTCTGGTCCTCAATCATAGCCTCTGCAAAACAGAGGACTGGGCTCACTTCTCTAACTAAACAAGTGCTTTAAAAACTTTGCCACATAGTAGATAGAATCCTCTGGGCTGCTGCACCCCAAACTAACAAAATCAGAACTTCAGAGTGGGACCTGGGCTCCAATGTAGTTAATACCCTCGGCGTTTACAAGGTGCTCCAGATGGAGAATCTGGATGCTGGCGGAACACTGACCTTCCCTGTAGCTGTGAGGCTGAAAGCTACTGTGTGGCCTCAGGGAAGTGACTCGGCCACTCTGTGCCTTCTCTTCCTCCCCAGTAAAGGAAGAGTGAGCTCAGCGGGACCCTCCCCAGAGTGCTATGAGGACCACAGGGATCATTTCCATGAAGCGCAGCAGTGACTGGGCTCCAGGTGAAGGCCCAGTTAGGGAGCAGCAGCGGTCACCCATCTACTCTTCTACTTGCTGCTTTGTGATCTTGAAGCCAAAGGAGGAAGGGATGAAGATCAGGGGAGAGAAAAGGAAGGGACTCTGTGTCATCCCCTGGTCTCTGTCACAGCAAATGAAGTAGCACACATTTAGCTCTCACATCCTGGAGAGCCCAGGAGGCAGGAGGGCCTTGGAACTTGATAATGCGTCACTGGTGGGAGAGGGGATGGTGAACAAATAGCCAACCAGCAGGAGTCTCAGCATTACGGGATCCAGCATCTCCCACGAACGTCACACAGCCTTGCCCAGCCAGGTCTCAAATCTAAGATTGTCTTTTTAATCTCAGTCCAGAAGTCATTTTAAAAGAAAATATAAACATTTGGCAGCCTCCTCTCAGAGGACAAAAAGTCCAGCCGCATGGATCGGTGCTCTTTGCCTTGGCATAGATGCTTCTCTCTTCCTCCTAAGCAGACATAGTGCCTGCAGCCGAAAGAGCAATTGTGATCATTAATAATAATATTTTGCACTTGGAATTTTCCCCTGGCAGCAGCTGCTCTGAAAGCATCTCCTCATTCAGCCACAAATATCAGCCAATCAATCAGTCCGCGGGAGCCCGCGGAGCTTTGGCTGTCAGTTTCTCAGTCCTGCGCTGGGTCGGGACTCACAGCTTAGAAAATGCTTCCAGCACTCTGAGAGCTCGGGGAGGCAAAAATAAACCTCAACGAGGAGCTGGCACTAAAAAAAGGCTCCAGGCCGACCTAGCATTAGTGTCCACGGCGCGGTAATGAAGGTCGGGGTTTCATTACGGAGGCGCTTCCGTCGGTGTTGCCATTCTGTTCCCCACCTCTGGAATGGGGTCTGAAGTCCGTGGCCCAGGGGAGCCAGCATTCACCCAAGGGTGATAATATTGCCTGGTAGCACGTCTGCACGCGGGAGGGGTGTAGGGGGCGAGGCCACACGTGGGGGGAGGCAGGCTGCACGCTGCCGCTGTTGCCAGCCC
This sequence comes from Ctenomys sociabilis, assembly GCA_004027165.1. Classification (NCBI taxonomy): domain Eukaryota; kingdom Metazoa; phylum Chordata; class Mammalia; order Rodentia; family Ctenomyidae; genus Ctenomys; species Ctenomys sociabilis. The sequence goes on from PVKA01028166.1 coordinate 28,945, forward strand.
TGCTCCTTGGCATCAGCCTCCACTCCAGAGTAGAACGGGTCTCTAGACGGGCTACCAGGAGGTGTGTGACATAGAGACTTCGAGGTGTCGTGGGGTGAATGGAAGCCCTAAGGGATAGAGGACAAGAACGCTGTTACCGCTAAGGGACACAAAGATCAGGTGACAGCTGAAGCCATGGGAGATGGCAATTCACAGAGCTGTAGCCACAGAGAAAATGCCACCAAGAGAATTATCGTCCGCTGCAGCCAGGCAGGAGGAAGCAGGGGAGCCGAAGGCCTCGATCCCTGCCTGCCTCCCGGTCTCTGCCGGGTGTCTCCAGCCAGAAACCGGAAGCCAAAAGCAGCTGCCTGAGGCCTGCAGCTGCTGGCTGCCTCAGGGGAGGCGAAGTAGTCATGAAGGGACCCAAGAAATGCCAAGGGAGGTAGGGAGAGGACAAACAGACCAACCACAGTTTAAACACATGGAATATTTCCATGTGGAGGCCACGCTTTGGCCTGAGGACGCTCTTGTGTCCTTAGTCCTAGAATGCGGCAGTTGTGCTCACGCATGTTCTCCAAGCCTGAGATCGTGGCGGAATGTTTTTATTTTCCCGATCGTTGGTTTACGATGCAGGCAATGGCCTTGAGCCCCAACGCTTTCAAGGCTTAAAACGTTAGCCTTTAGAAATGGGAAGGATAGGGGCCGGGGAGATGGCTCAGTGGAATAAGTGCTTCCCTGGCAAGTGCAAGGGCCTGAGTTCAATCCCC